>CM059342.1:487825-507825 GCA_030340685.1 Protosalanx chinensis | reverse complement strand
GGCATGAGGAGCACATCAAATAAACAGTTATTATTTAATGAATATCTGATCTATCTGTGTAAGATTTGATGTGTGTGTATACGAGTGTGTACCTGTTGTGTGATGTTACGAGTGTGTACCTGTTGTGTGATGTTACGAGTGTGTACCTGTTGTGTGTGTATAAGAGTGTGTACCTGTTGTGTGTGTGTAGGAGTGTGTACCTGTTGTGTGTGTGTAGGAGTGTGTACCTGTTGTGTGTGTGTAGGAGTGTGTATCTGTTGTGTGTGTGTAGGAGTGTGTACCTGTTGTGTGTGTATAAGAGTGTGTACCTGTTGTGTGTGTGTAGGAGTGTGTACCTGTTGTGTGTGTGTAGGAGTGTGTACCTGTTGTGTGTGTGTAGGAGTGTGTACCTGTTGTGTGTGTGTAGGAGTGTGTACCTGTTGTGTGTGTGTAGGAGTGTGTACCTGTTGTGTGTGTGTAGGAGTGTGTACCTGTTGTGTGTGTGTAGGAGTGTGTACCTGTTGTGTGTGTGTAGGAGTGTGTACCTGTTGTGTGTGTGTAGGAGTGTGTACCTGTTGTGTGATGTTGCGTTTGTGATGTATGGCTGTCAGGTAACGCAGGATCAGTTTGGTAGCTTCAGTCTTCCCAGCACCACTCTCTCCACTGGACACAAACACACAAACACACATCATTCACACAAACACACAAACACACATCATTCACACAAACACACATCAACAGCCCCAAAACTCAAATCACTCAATTCATTGAGGATTAATGACAAAAACTGTATTGAAGTGTGTTTTTTACCTGATAATAATACACTGGTTTAGTTTGGCATCCATCATGGTGGTGTAAGCCATGTTTGCTATGGCAAACAGATGCCTGCAAGACACACACACACACACACACTGTGAGGTCATTCTATCTCCTGACTTCTCCACTTACTGAGATAACCTTCCCACTTCTCTGGTTACTGAAGATGTCATGTATCTCTGTCCCAGAAGCATGGATTCCCTTGGCAACACAAACCTCTTCACATAAACCCCCCCTCACTGAGCCCCCCCCCTCACTGAGCCCCCCCCCCTCACTGAGCCCCCCCCCCCCCCTTCCTGTGGTCTTACGGGGGGTTGTCTGCTAGGCCACGCCCCTCGTACTGCTGCACCACATCGGTCCCGTACATGTTGAACATCTTGTAAGGGTTCACAGACAGCAGGATGCTGCCGATGTACGTCTGCAGAGGAGTGGGGGGGAGGGGGGGGAGCGGGTCAGGGGTTTGTGTGTGTATATAAGAGGTATGTGTGTGTGTGTGTGTGTGTGGGTGTGGGTTTACTAACATATATGAGCTCCTGGTCATAGCGTTTCTTCAGATTCATGAGGACAGTAGTTTCATTTAGATCCCTGTAAAGACACACACACACACATACATGCACACAACAAGAATATCCACACACACAGAGCAACACACACACAGAGCAATCAGGAATCACCCAATAGGAACCAGGAATGGATCCTGATCAACCAGGAAGTGGTCAGAGTGTGTAGGGAGACTCCAGCTCAGAGGAAACAGGAAGCAGTCACAGCTCTTACTCCAGCTGAGTCATGTCTTCCATCCCCTCAGCCCAGCGCTTCACCCGGTGCCCCACAGTGGGCATGCTGCGGACTGCATACACCTACACACACAGGTCAGGGTTAGGGTTAGTCCACCTGGACCAGGTACACACACAGGTCAGGGTTAGGGTTAGTCCACCTGGACCAGGTACACACACAGGTCAGGGTTAGGGTTAGTCCACCTGGACCAGGTACACACACAGGTCAGGGTTAGGGTTAGTCCACCTGGACCAGGTACACACACAGGTCAGGGTTAGGGTTAGTCCACCTGGACCAGGTACACACACAGGTCAGGGTTAGGGTTAGTCCACCTGGACCAGGTACACACACAGGTCAGGGTTAGGGTTAGTCCACCTGGACCAGGTACACACACAGGTCAGGGTTAGGGTTAGTCCACCTGGACCAGGTACACACACAGGTCAGGGTTAGGGTTAGTCCACCTGGACCAGGTACACACACAGGTCAGGGTTAGGGTTAGTCCACCTGGACCAGGTACACACACAGGTCAGGGTTAGGGTTAGTCCACCTGGACCAGGTACACACACAGGTCAGGTCTCCTCACTGTCTGTGGGCACGGATGGTGTGTGTGTAGTGTTTGTGTGTGTGTTGTCTCTGTGTGTGTCACCTTATCAAACCAGCTCCCTTTGGTCTCGCCCCTCTCAGGTGTCCAGTCCAGCAGCAGGCTCCGCCCACTGAGGCCCTGAGGGGGCGGGGAGTAACCATCCAGCACCCCCTCCTCACGGTACATGGACCACTTGCTCAGGTTCTGGATGGTTCCATGGGGCAGAACCCTCTCAGAGGCCCAGACATCGTCCCCCTCAGGTCCGGCTCCCTCTCGTGCACGGCTGGCCCAGTGGCCGGAGTGTGGGCCATAGGCAGGGGCGTGGGCATAGCAGCCATCAGGACCCTGCAGCGCCCCCGGTGGGCGGTAAGAGGCATAGCGGAGCTGCTGGTTATGCAGGGCGTCGCCCAGGTAGGGCTTGTGGAAGCGACGAGTCAGGTGAGCACCATCCGGGAGGCGGTACTGAGCATGCTTGAGTTCCTGGAGGGAAGTGGAGAGGTATGGAGGCAAGGGTGTAAGGGTGTAAGTGTGTAAGGGTGTAAGTGTGTAAGTGTGCAAGGGTGTAAGTGTGCAAGGGTGGATAGGTGTAAGTGTGTAAGGGTGTAAGTGTGTAAGGGTGTAAGTGTGTAAGTGTGTAAGGGTGGATAGGTGTAAGGGTGGATAGGTGTAAGTGTGTAAGGGTGTAAGTGTGTAAGTGTGTAAGGGTGGATAGGTGTAAGGGTGTAAGTGTGTAAGGGTGGATAGGTGTAAGGGTGAATAGGTGTAAGGGTGGATAGATGTAAGTGTGTAAGTGTGTAAGGGTGGATAGGTGTAAGGGTGAATAGGTGTAAGGGTGGATAGATGTAAGTGTGTAAGTGTGTAAGGGTGGATAGGTGTAAGGGTGTAAGTGTGTAAGGGTGGATAGGTGTAAGGGTGGATAGGTGTAAGTGTGTAAGGGTGTAAGTGTGTAAGTGTGTAAGGGTGTAAGGGTGTAAGTGTGTAAGGGTGGATAGGTGTAAGGGTGGATAGGTGTAAGGGTGTAAGTGTGTAAGGGTGGATAGGTGTAAGGGTGGATAGGTGTAAGGGTGGATAGGTGTAAGTGTGTAAGTGTGTAAGGGTGTAAAGGTGGCTATCAGACCTCTTTCTGGAGAGCTGAGAAGAGGTTGGGCGAGGGAGGAGCAGGGTTGGCTGAGAGGGCAGAGTCGTCTCCAAGGCGATACTTAGCAGAACGCAGGTTCTGATTCTGAAGAGCAGCAGACAGACTGGGCTGACTTGGCTTCTGGCCTGGAATCACCAGGGTTCCATCAGGCAGCCGGTATGACACTTTCCTCATGTTCTCATTCTGGAGGGCCTAGAACCCCACACACACACACACACACACACACATACAGAGAAGTTACTACTGCCAAACACACACTAGAAGAACCACCACACACACCACTAACCCTCCCAGGTACACACTAACCCTCCCAGTTACACACTAACCTCTCCCAGGTACACACTAACCCCTCCCAGGTACCCACTAACCCCTCCCAGGTACACACTAACCCCTCCCAGGTACACACTAACCCCTCCCAGGTACACACTAACCCCTCCCAGGTACCCACTAACCCCTCCCAGGTACACACTAACCCCTCCCAGGTACACACTAACCCCTCCCAGGTACACACTAACCCCTCCAGGTACACACCGCTGACAGGTTAGGGCTCCGGGGCTTTCGAGGGTCGATGATGATGGTTCCGTCTGGCAGGGTATACGATGCCCCCTGTAGATGGGGGTTCTGCAGTGCGGCCAGCAGGTTAGGGCTCCGGGGCTTCCGGGGGTCGATGATGATGGTTCCGTCTGGCAGGGTATACGATGCCCCCTGTAGATGGGGGTTCTGCAGTGCGGCCAGCAGGTTAGGGCTCCGGGGCTTCCGGGGGTCGATGATGATGGTTCCGTCTGGCAGGGTGTAGGAGGCCTCACGCAGGGCTGAGTTCCCCAGAGCCCGAGCCAGGTTGGGGGATACAGGCTTGTTAGGATCCCTGATGACCCCTTCAGAAAGGGTGTAGGACGCATTCTTTAGATTGGAGTTCTGTGGAGGAGACACAGGGGGATTCAAAGTCCACTGAGTGGGTCTATCCAGTACATGTGTGTATATCAGGAGGTGCACAACACCCCAGCCCTGCCATAAGTGCACCCCTGCCCCACCATGTGATTTCTGAGTGTTACCTGCAGGGCAGAAGACAGGTTGGGGGAGACAGGCTTGCGGGGGTCAATGATGATGGTGCCGTCAGGCAGCGTGTAGGACGCCCCCTTCAGGTAGGGGTTATTCAGTGCAGCTGTCAGCGATGGCGAGGCAGACTTCTGCTGCTTGGCATCGATGACGATGGTCCCATCTGGGAGCGTGTAGGAAGCGCTCCGCAGGGCTGGGTTATTCAGGGCCAGGCTCAGGTTAGGAGAGACGGGCTTCTGGTGAGAGAGGTCAAGGGTCATAGGTCAGGTTAGGAGACATGTGCTTCGGGTGAGAGAGGTTAAGGGTCATAGGCAAGGTTAGGTGGGCTGTAGCTAAATCTTTTGTCCAAAGCGACTTCCAAGAGAGAGCTTTATAAAAAAGCATCGGTCACTGATCATAAGAACGAGCCTCAAACACTGCAGGTAGTCAGAACATGAAACACACCTTGTGGGAAACCAAACAAGTGCCAAAGGGAAGAGCCACGAGAGCATTCAGCTCAGTAGATCAGGGTACCTGCTGTCGAGGGTCAGTGAGGACAGAACCATCCGGCAGGGTGTAGGAGGCCTTGGTGATGTCCTGGTTCAGCAGAGCACGGGACAGATTGGGGGACGTGGGGACGGGTTCCCCATACGGGTTCACCAGGGTTCCATCTGGTAGGCGGTATGAAGCCTGTGCCAGCTGGGGGTTCCTTAGGGCTTGGCCCAGCTGGGGGCTGGGTGGGGCATAGGGGGAGCGTCTGAGCTGCAGAGAGCTCTGATAGGACGCCTGCCGCAGCTGCTGGTTCTGAATGGCATAGGGCAGCTGGGGGGTGTAGCGAGGGGGCGGGGCGTATGGGTTCTTAAAGGATCCACGGCCTATGCTCCTCACGTTCCCCATGTCCCGGTTCTGCAGGGCATTGTAGAGCAGGGGGGCGGGTCCCGGCTCAGAGATGTGGTCGTACTGTGTAACGATTGGTCCGTATGGCGACCCCTGGCGCTGCAGAGGAGACTGGTAGTTGGCCACGCCTCTCAATGCCCCATGGTGCGCCATCGCCCCTGACAACATGGGTGACGACGGTTGCTGCGGCAACTGCTCATACGGTGACATGGGACGCTGTAAATGTGAGGTGTACGACGCTCCTCGGAGACGCTCGTGATGGGCCATCGCCCCTGACAACATGGGTGACGACGGTTGCTGCGGCAACTGCTCATACGGTGACATGGGACGCTGTAAAGGTGAGGTGTACGACGCTCCTCGGAGACGCTCGTGATGGGCCATCGCCCCTGACAACATGGGTGACGACGGTTGCTGTGGCAACTGCTCGTACTGTGACATGGGACGCTGTAAAGGTGAGGTGTACGACGCTCCTCGGAGACGCTCGTGATGTGCCATCGCCCCTGACAACATGGGTGACGACGGTTGCTGTGGCAACTGCTCGTACTGTGACATGGGACGCTGTAAAGGGGAGGTGTACGACGCTCCTCGGAGACGCTCGTGATGTGCCATCGCCCCTGACAACATGGGTGACGACGGTTGCTGTGGCAACTGCTCGTACGGTGACATGGGTCTTTGTAGGGGTAACTGGTAGTTGGCCATGCCTTGCAACGCCCCATGATGTGCTATCGCCCCTGACAACAAGGGTGACGATGGTTGCTGTAGCAACTCCTCTGGGGTGGGGCCGTAAGGAGAGTGCTGCAGCGGAGTCACAAATGATGCTCCCTGGAGGTGCTCATGGTAACCCATTGCCCTTGACAACATGGGGGAAGAGGGCTGGAGGGGGGCAGCCTGGCCGGGGCCCAGGGGGGAGGAAAATGAGGCGGAGCGGAGGGCCTGGTTCTGTAACGCCCCAGAAAGCATGGGGGATGAAGGAAGAAACTGCTCTGATTGGTCCACCCCTGCAGCATAAGGGTCAGAGTAGGGGTCAGAGGGATAGGATGGCTGGTGTCGGGGGAGACGGGGAGAGGCAGGGGCCATGGAATGGTGGGGAGAGGAGGGGCGGTAGGAGAGGTGTGGGGAGGGGGGTGGCATTTGCTTGAGGGAGGGCTGGGGAGAGGGTCGTCGGGCCATGAGCGGCCTGCCCCTGGCGATGGGCCGAGGAGGGAGATGGCCTTCCTCTCTCACCCCGAGGGGCCTGCGCTGAGACATGTGGGGAGAAGGGGGGTGCTGGAAGCGGGGGGAGGGTACAGGGGAGGCAAAAGGAGACAGGAGATGGGAATCCACAGTCAGGACAGATGAGCGATTACTACGAAGACTCGTTCTGAAAGGGGGAACATTTTGGGTTGGAGGGGGCACTGGTCGTCCCCGTAGACCCATGGGAGAGGGACGGACTGTCCCCATGGGAACATTGCCCCGCCCCCCTAGTCTGGGTCGAGCCAAAGGGGTGCTTCCATCCCGTAGGACCCGAGTGGATCGACGGGAGAGAGAGGGGGAGGTGGGAGATGGTCCCCCAGGAGAAAAGCTTCTCCGGGAGGGCGAAGGAGAGGGGTGCTGGGGGGGAAGGATGACCGAGTCTCTGGATCTCATGGCCAACTGGGGAGAGGCAGGGGGGGAGGCTTGACGAGGGGAGGAGGAACGCAGCTTTCTCCCCCCCAAGGGACTGCGGACAAGGTGGGGGGAGGTGGGGGGGCTGGGCCTCCTCATGGAGGCTCGAGGGGAGGCAGGGGGGGAGGGGGCTCTGACCATGGAGGGTGGCCTCTGAGGCTGCAGGCGCCGGGGAAGGTGGGAGGACAGTTTGGGGGAGGCCGGGGGAGAGAAGTGTCGTGGGGAGGGGGGGCGCTGTGCGTTGTTGTTAAAACCTGCTCTCTGGACAGGCTGGGGGGGGGAGGGGAGGCGGCGTGGGGGGATGGGGGAGGCATGGGGAGAGGGGAGGCGGTGTGGGGGCATGGGGGAGGCATGGGGGGAGGGGAGGCGGCGTGGGGGGATGGGGGAGGCATGGGGGGAGGGGAGGCGGCGTGGGGGGATGGGGGAGGCATGGGGGGAGGGGAGGTGGCGTGGGGGGATGGGGGAGGCATAGGGAGAGGGGCGTCTCTGCATCTGAGGTGATGACATCATCATGGATCGCCGTGAGGGAGAGGGAGAGACAGGCAGGTGGCGATGAGGTAGAGGGGACATGCGTGCACCCTGGGGCATTGTGGGAGATCCTGCCTGCTGGATGAGTCGAGCGGTTGGAGTGGGAATCATTGGCATCATCTGTTGTTATGGAAACAACAATATTACAGCTGAACATGACCTACATGACATGACTATAGGAAGATTCACAATATTATGGTCTAAATAACTGATTAGCTGATCAAAACAGAATATTGTTTTCACAATAGACATGTTTTGTAATTCTATTGAAGTTTAAACCAACCAGATAACTACCTGTGGTGACATCATCTGTGGTGACATCATTGGTTGTGACATCATCTGCTCTTGTTGTAACATCATCTGCTGTGACATCATATGTTCTTGTTGTGACATCATTTGTGGTGACATCATCTGCTCTTGTTGTGACATCATGTGTGGTGACATCATATGTGGTGACATCATCTGCTGTGACATCATATGTTCTTGTGGTGACATCATGTGCGGTGACATCATTGGTTGTGACATCATCTGTTCCTGTGGTGACATCATGTGCGGTGACATCATTGGTTGTGACATCATCTGTTCCTGTGGTGACATCATGTGCGGTGACATCATTGGTTGTGACATCATATGTTCTTGTTGTGACATCATATGTTCTTGTGGTGACATCATGTGCGGTGACATCATTGGTTGTGACATCATGTGTTCCTGTGGTGACATCATGGGCGGTGACATAATTGGTTGTGACATCATGTGTTCCTGTGGTGACATCATATGTTGAGGCATCAGGGGCAGCTGGTCTTCATACTGGATGTCTGACATGTCCTCAAACTCTGGCTGGGGGGGCAGTTTGGGTGGGGGGGGCGGGGCCACATCTAGACGCTCCTTCCCAAAGAGACGCACCTGTGGCCGAGGAACTCTGAAGGTCATGCCATCCCCCTCCTGCATGGACCCCATGCTGCCACCATACTGCTCCAGCTGGTCCATGTATGGGTCTTGGTCCTGGTACTGGTCCTGGTACTGGTCCTGGTACTGGTACTGGTCCTGGTACTGGTCCTGGTCTGGGTAGAGCCCCTGGACCCCAAGGCCTTCTGCTGTGTAGCCAGGGTATAGCTGTTGACTTCCTGTTTGGAGCCCCATGGCCTGCTGGGAGCTGTAGTCTGGGTAGGCCATGGCTGGTGCCTCGCTGTAGTTCAGCTGGTAGTCCTGAGCATGAGGGTAGTCATACATCCCTCCCAGGCTGTCATCATAGAACCCTGCCTGCCCATCCAACCTGTCGCTGTAGAAACCGGCTGGTTGTCCACCCATGCCATTGTCATAGAAACCAGCCTGTTCACCCATTCCGTCGTCATAGTAATGGGCCTGCCCACCCATGATATTGTCATAGAAAGCTCCTGGCTGCCTGCCCATCCCGTTGTCATAGAAACCAGCCTGCCCACCCATCCCATCATCATATAAATCTGCTGACTGTCCGCCCATTCCATCGTCGTAGAAACCTGTCTGCCCAAACATCATGTCGTCATAGTAACCTTCCTGGGGGTTGGCATAGTCCTCAAACCCATCTCCATAGAGACCGTATTCATGCTGCCCTCCCCCCTCTCCCTGCTGCTGCCTGTAGTCGTCATAGTAACTCTGGGCAGCGTAGGGGTCATGGTACTGCCCTCCGTACTCATCATAGTAGCCGGCGTCACCCTCATAGTAACCCTGGTCCTGAGACGGGATGTCATAGTGGTCACCATAGCGATCTTGCACTACCCTGTACTCATCATCATACCCTGCCTGGCCATAACCATGGTAACCAGCTTGTGCCTTGTGGCGGGCGGAGCGTCTGCTGTAGCCCCCCCCCCCCCACCCTCCCCCCCACCCTCCCTCCCTGCCCTGCCTCCTGATTGTAGTCGTACAAGCCCTCCCCCTCAAAACCTCGATTCTGGTAACCGTGGAGATGACCTCTGGCGCTGACCTGCCTCCTGCTCTGGTGACGCCCCCCCCAGCCCCCCCCACCCTCACGCATCTTCGTGGACAGAAAGCGCTTGGTTAGCCAGTTAGTCACCCCGGCAACCTTCCCAAGCAACAAGCTCTGGTTCTTAAAGTCCTCCTTCACGCCCCCTGTCCCGCCCTTCTTCCTGAACATCCCCTTGAAGAAGCCGCCTCCCCCTGTCTGTTCACCGTCCTTGTTGCCGCCCAGACGGATCAACATGTATGAAGGCTTCTTGCCCCCGGCGGCCTGTTTCTCAGCTTCCTTCTCCTTCTTCTTCTTGCTGGCCTTGAACCTCATCATGAACCTGGATGTGTTCTTCAACATGCTCTTCCTCCTCTTCTTCTTGGCCACTCTGTGTTTCCTCTTGCCCAGCCCGAGGAACAGGCGAGAGGTGCTCTTCAGCTTCTTGCGGGAGTTACGACGTCTCTTGAAGCCAGAGAACTTCATGAACATCTTGGACATGTTCTTCAAGCCTTTCTTGGGGATCTCCTTCACCGGCTCGGCAGGAGCTTCTGCCCGCTTGGTTTTCTTCTTCTTGTCTTCTGAGCTCTTCCCGCCCTTCGGATCTTTAGACTTTTTCTTCTTCTTCAAGTCTTCCTCTTCCTCATCTTCTTCTTCCTCCTCCTCGTCTTCCTCATCCTCTGAATCTCCCCCTCTCCTCCCCCGAGACCGCCCCTTACCACCTTTAGCCGCCGCCCCCTTCCCTCCTCGGCCCCGCCTCCCCCGGTCATCCTCAGAATCTTCTTCCTCCTCCTCGTCCTCCTCCTCCTCGCTAAGCTCCTCCTCCTCACTCAGAAGCTCCTCCTCCTCTGACTCCACCTTCTTGCCCTTTCCTTTATCTTTTCCTTTCTTCCCATCATCCTTCCCCTTCCCTTTCACAGGCTCCTCCTTCCCTTTCTTCTTGTCCTCCTTCCCTCCCTTCTTGTCTCCCTTCCCTTTCTTCTCCTCCTCCTTCTTCTTCTCCTCCTCCTTCTTCTTATCTGGTTCTGGCTTCCCTCCTTTCTTGTCCTTCTTGTTGTCTTTTTTCCCAGGCATCTTGACACACAGCTACAGATGCACCATGTCCTCCTCTCCACCTGTCCTCCTCTCCACCTGTCCTCCTCTCCACCTGTCCTCCTCTCCACCTGTCCTCCTCTCCACCTGTCCTGTCCTCCTCTCCACCTGTCCTCCTCTCCAACTGTCCTCCTCTCCACCTGTCCTCCTCTCCACCTGTCCTCCTCTCCACCTGTCCTCCTCTCTACCTGTCCTCCTCTCCACCTGTCCTCCTCTCCACCTGTCCTCCTCTCCACCTGTCCTCCTCTCCACCTGTCCTCCTCTCCACCTGTCCTCCTCTCCACCTGTCACAGAAACACACACATCCACACACAGACACTGTTACCATACATAGAGTACATCTATATTACAGTCTATGAGATTTGCTCCATCAGACATAAAGACCCTCCAAGTCAAACTTAGTTCTAAGACCCATTCTTACCTGTCCTCACCTGTGTGTGTGTGTGTTGGAAACACTCTTCAGCAGGGTGTGTGTGTGTTGGAAACACTCTTCAGCAGGGTGTGTGTGTGTTGGAAACACTCTTCAGCAGGGTGTGTGTGTGTTGGAAACACTCTTCAGCAGGGTGTGTGGACAGAACATTTGAAACCACATGACTGGTCACATGACCAGAAACCTAGAAACACAGGAGAAGATCTCTGTCTCACACACACAATCAGCTACACACGCACATTATCAGCTGTCTCACACACATTCTGATACACACACATTATCAGCTGTCTCACACACATTCTGATACACACACATTATCAGCTGTCTCACACACATTATCAGCTGTCTCACACACATTATCAGCTGTCTCACACACATTCAGATACACACACATGATCAGCTGTCTCACACACATTATCAGATACACACATTATCAGCTGTCTCACACACATTATCAGCTGTCTCACACACATTATCAGCTGTCTCACACATTATCAGCTGTCTCACACATTATCAGCTGTCTCACACACATCAGATACACACACATTATCAGCTGTCTCACACATTATCAGCTGTCTCACACACATTATCAGCTGTCTCACACACATTATCAGCTGTCTCACACATTATCAGCTGTCTCACACACATTTTCAGCTGTCTCACACATTATCAGCTGTCTCACACACATTATCAGCTGTCTCACACATTATCAGCTGTCTCACACATTATCAACTGTCTTACACACATTATCAGCTGTCTCACACACATTATCAGATACACACACATTATCAGCTTTCTCAGACACATTATCAGCTGACTCACACATTATCAGCTGTCTCACACATTATCAGCTGTCTCACACACATTATCAGCTGTCTCACACATTATCAGCTGTCTCACACATTATCAACTGTCTCACACATTATCAGCTGTCTCACACATTATCAGCTGTCTCAAACACATTATCAGCTGTCTCACACATTATCAGCTGTCTCACACACATTATCAGCTGTCTCACACATTATCAGCTGTCTCACACACATTATCAGCTGTCTCACACACATTATCAGCTGTCTCAAACACATTATCAGCTGTCTCAAACATTATCAGATACACACACATTATCAGCTGTCTCACACACATTATCAGCTGACTCACACATTATCAGCTGTCTCACACACATTATCAGCTGTCTCACACATTACCAGCTGTCTCACACATTATCAGCTGTCTCACACATTATCAGCTGTCTCACACATTATCAGCTGACTCACACATTATCAGCTGTCTCACACACATTATCAGCTGTCTCACACATTATCAGCTGTCTCACACACATTATCAGCTGTCTCACACACATTATCAGCTGTCTCACGCATTATCAGCTGTCTCACACACATTATCAGCTGTCTCACACACAATCAGCTGTCTCACACACATTATCAGCTGTCTCACACACATTATCAGCTGTCTCACACATTATCAGCTGTCTCACACACATTATCAGCTGTCTCACACATTATCAGCTGTCTCACACACATTATCAGCTGTCTCACACATTATCAGCTGTCTCACACACATTATCAGCTGTCTCACACACATTATCAGCTGTCTCACACATTATCAGCTGTCTCACACACATTATCAGCTGTCTCACACATTATCAGCTGTCTCACACACATTATCAGCTCTCTCACACACACATTATCTGCTCTCACCTGTTTAGGCAGTAGTCCCTCCTTGTCGGTAGGTCAGAGGTCACTGCTAAGGTCAGCTCCGAGTGGCCCACCTGCTCACACACTCTGCTGCACTGTGAAACTCCTTGACAGTGAGAGACTCCTCCCAGCACAGGAGGGGGGCAGGCCTGAGAGAGACTCCTCCCAGCACAAAAGGGGGGCGGGCCTGAGAGAGACTCCTCCCAGCACAGGAGGGGGGCGGGCCTGAGAGAGAAACCGGAAGGGGAGAGAGAGAAGAGTGTGTGAGAGAGAGAGAAAGATGAGGAGAGAGAGAGAGTTATCTTCACAAGTGCCGTAGAAGGGTTAAGGTTGTAGAAGGGAGTGTGTGTGCGTGGGTATGTGTGTGTGTGTGACAGAGGCTTGTAGAAGGAGTCTTATTTGTCATCTGGCCCGGCAGGTGTAACTCTAGAGGCAGGAGGGGGCGGGGCATGAATTATACAGGAGCAGGAGCCAGGGATGAGTACTTCCTGTCAGAATGGAACTGTTTCAAGACTCTATCATACACACACACGCACGCATGCACACATACACACACGCACGCATGCATACATACACACACGCACACATGCACACATACACACACACATACACACACACACATACACACACACGCACGCACGCACACATACACACACACGCACACACACACACACATACTCAGGAAGTTAACAAAATAGATGTTTCAGATGCCCTAAAGTTACAATTAGATATACATTAACCACCTATAGTACCAGTGTCTCTGGACTAACACACACCTACACACACTCTTACACACACACCTACACACACCTACACAGTTCTACACACACCTACACACACTCCTACACACTCCTACACACCTCTACACACACCTACACACACTCCTACACACCTCTACACACACCTACACACACTCCTACACACACCTACACAGTTCTACACACACACCTATACACACCTATGCAGTCCTACACTCCTACACACACTCCTACACACACTTCTACACACTTCTACACACACTTCTACACACACACACCTACGCAGTCCTACACTCCTACACAAACTCCTACACACACTTCTACACACACTCCTACACACACCTACACACACTCCTACACACACCCCTACACACACCTACACACACTTCTACACACACACCTACACACACCTACGCAGTCCTACACTCCTACACACACTCCTACACACACTTCTACACACACTCCTACACACACCTACACACACTCCTACACACACCTACACACACTCCTACACACACCTACACACACTTCTACACACACACCTACACACACCTACGCAGTCCTACACTCCTACACACACTCCTACACACACCTACACACACCTACACACACTCCTACACACACTCCTACACACACTCCTACACACACTCCTACACACGCTTCTACACACACTTCTACACACACACCTACACACACCTACGCAGTCCTACACTCCTACACACACCTACACACACTTCTACACACACTCCTACACACACCTACACACACTCCTACACACACCTACACACACTTACGCAGTCCTACACTCCTACACACTCCTACACACTCCTACACTCCTACACACACTCCTACACACACTTCTACACACACTTCTACACACACTCCTACACACACCTACACAGTCCTACACTCCTACACACACTCCTACACACTCCTACACACTCCTACACACACTCCTACACACACATACACAGTCCTACACTCCTACACACACTCCTACACACTCCTACACACTCCTACACACACTCCTACACACTCCTACACACACTCCTACACACTCCTACACACACCTACACAGTCCTACACTCCTACACACTCCTACACACACACCTACACACTCCTACACACACCTACACAGTCCTACACTCCTACACACACTCCTACACACACTCCTACACACACCTACACACACACCTACACACACAGATATATAACAGGACAGTGATTATTGGTGCCATCAAGCAAATTATTCCTACAGGGTTGGGTTGCCAGGTTTGATCCCAGACGGAGGTGTCGGGTTGCCAGATCCTGATCTCTGCTGTGTAAAGCTATCTGGTCATTAACATAGAGCAGGGGACAGCCTGAGTGTGTGTGTGTGTATGAGTGTGTGTGTGTGTGTGTGAGTGAGGAGTGTGTGTGTGTGTGAGACATTTAGCAGACATTCTTATCCAGAAGGGCTTACAGCAAGTACAAGGACTGTGTGTGTGTGTATGTGTGTGAGTGTGTGTATGTGCGTGTGTGTGCGTGTGTAATTTGAGTTAACTAGTCAGATGACATCATCAGAGACGGTTATGTCATTATGTCACCTGTAAACCGCCTCCTCTCTCTCCCCACCCCTCTCTCTGTTTCTCTCTCTCTCTCTCCATCCTTCTCTATTTCTCTCTCTCTCCCTCTCTCTTCATCCCTCTCTCTATTTCTCTCTCTCTCCATCCCTCTCTCTCCATCCCTATCTGTTTCTCCTCCTTCTCTGTCTCTCTCTCTTCATCCCTCTCTCTATTTCTCTCTCCATCCCTCTCCCTCCCTCCCTCTCTCTCTCCATCCCTCTCCCTCCCTCCCTCTCTCTCTCCATCCCTCTCCCTCTCTCTCTCCATCCCTCTCTCCCTCTGTCTCCGCCCCTCTCTCTGTTTCTCTCTCCCAGTGTGGAGTGATGCTGCCCTCTAGTGGACACAGCATAGAGCAGTAGGACCATTACTAGACAGACTGCTACAGCTGAGTACAGTAATACCATGGTGGGATGTAGGATTTTAAATTAGTATAATTATTATACATTCGAATATAATAATAATAGTAGTAGTTGTATCAGGTTTCTAATATCTTCTGTCTCCCCTCAGGCCAGTTTACAGAGAGAGGGAGGGGGAAGAAAGAGGAAGAGAGGAAGAAGGAAAGAAACAAGGCTAGATGTGTGTGTGTGTGTGTGTGTGTGTTTATTTGTACCTGTACCAGCGTCTCGCGGCTCCTCGCTGAAGAGGAGTTCCAGGTAGACCAGCATCGTTCAACACAGTTTAAAAGTCTGACCTTACAGAGCAGACTGGGAGATCTGAGAGACCTGCGGGGATGGAGGGGGTGTGGGTTCACGAGCCCTGTGAGAATTCATCAATTACCTGCTTCCTTGCCAAGTAAACTGATTGTACACAGCTGAGCAAACACAACACACAACACAACACACAACACAACACACAACACAACACACAACACAACACACACACAACACAACACACCACACACAAACACAACACACAACACACAGCACAACACACAACACACAGCACAACACACAACACACAACACAACACACAGCATAACACACAACACACAACACACCACACAAAACACAAAACACACACACAACACACAACACACACGAGGGGAGCACGGTGCACAACACCGTCTCGTTTCCCCAAACCAGCTTGTTCAGTATCCTGAGGGTCGCGCGGGCGCTGCAGAGCGCGAGAGACAGTGTGGGGGGTGTGTGCGCGAGCAGACCGATCTCATCACAGCGCGAGACTGGAGGGATGGAGCCAAGCGGCTCGTTTGGCGCTGGCAAGGCTGTAGCACGAGCTTCGACCCGTTACTTTCTTAAAACAGCCTCGGAGCATTCTGAGGATCTTATCTTGGGTGAGCCAGCCGCTACTGAGAGGGGGGGCGGGGGGGGGGGGGGGGGGGCAGACGGTACCGGGTCGGTACTGAGGGGGGGGGGGCAGACAGACGGTACCGGGCCGGTACTGAGGGGGGGGGGAGACAGACTGGGTCTGATGAGATGACGTCAAATAGGCAGAACTGAGATCATCAGGGATTCAGATGCGTGTGTGTGTGTGTGTGTGTGTGTGTGTGCGCGCGCGTGTGTGTTTACAGTACTAAACAAATGCGTCATCTCAGAGTGTCTCTTTGTTGCAGCTCATCGCTCCGGTTAGATGTGTTTATGTGAGCGCGTGTTCAACACCGGAGGTAGAAAAGCAGAGTTGATGTTATCTAGCACGCGCATCATGTTTATACCGGATAGGATGATGATAGATGGTCGGTGGAGTTTGCTCGGCTGGTAAACCGGAAGATGTGTTGGAGTGTGTGTGTGTGTGTGTGTGTGGGGGGGGGGGGATGTGCCTGCGTGTTAAGGTGTGGGGGAGAAAGATAGAGAGAGGGGGGACTGAAAGAGAGAGGAGTGTAAATTAAAACATTTCTAACCCAACTGTGAAGTCATTATCATGCTGCCTTAATGTTTACTCTGCATAACCTCTCTCTCCCCACTCTCTCTCCTCTCTCTCTCCCCCCTCTCTCTCCCCCTCTCTCTCCCCCCTCTCTCTCCCCCCTCTCTCTCCTCTCTCTTTCCCCTCTCTCTCGCCCCCCTCTCTCCCCCCTCTCTCTCCCCCCTCTCTCTCTCCCCTCTCTCTCCCCCCTCTCTCTCTCCCCTCTCTCTCTCCCCTCTCTCTCCCCCCTCTCTCTCCCCTCTCTCCTCTCTCTCTCCCCTCTCTCCCCCCCCTCTCTCCCCCCTCTCTCCTCTCTCTCCTTCTCTGCCTCAGGTATTTTCCATGGTGGTGTTCAGTTCTATAATAAACGAAGGCTACATCAACATCGGGAGTGAACGGTTACTATGTGTGTTCAACAAGAACTATGATGCTTGTAACTATGGCGTGACAGTGGGTGTGGCCTGTTTCCTAGGCAGCCTCTGCTTCCTGGTTGTGGATGTGTTGTTCCCGTCGCTAAGCAGCGTGAGAGACAGGCGAAGAGTAGTACTGCTGGACCTGGCCTTCTCTGGTATGTTTATATACACACACCTGGTCTATATCCACACACCTGGTCTATATCCACACACCTGGTCTATATCCACACACCTGGTCTATATCCACACACCTAGTCTATATCCATACACACCTGGTCTATATCCACACACCTGGTCTATATCCACACACCTGGTCTATATCCATACACACCTGGTCTATATCCACACACCTGGTCTATATCCATACACACCTAGTCTATATACACACACCTGGTCTATATCCATACACACATGGTCTATATCCATACACACCTGGTCTATATCCATACACACCTGGTCTATATACACACACTGGTCTTTATCCATACACACCTAGTCTATATCCATACACACCTGGTCTATATCCACACACCTGGTCTATATCCATACACACCTGGTCTATATCCATACACACCTGGTCTATATCCATACACACCTGGTCTATATCCATACACACCTGGTCTATATCCATACACACCTGGTCTATATCCACACACCTGGTCTATATCCATACACACCTGGTCTATATCCACACACCTGGTCTATATCCATACACACCTGGTCTATATACACACACCTGGTCTATATCCATACACACCTGGTCTATATCCACACACCTGGTCTATATCCATACGCACCTGGTCTATATACACACACCTGGTCTATATCCACACACCTGGTCTATATCCATACACACCTGGTCTATATCCACACACCTGGTCTATATCCATACACACCTGGTCTATATCCACACACCTGGTCTATATCCATACACACCTGGTCTATATCCACACACACCTAGTCTATATCCACACACCTGGTCTATATCCATACACACCTGGTCTATATCCACACACACCTGGTCTATATCCAACACACCTATCCACCCCTGGTCTATATCCATACACACCTAGTCTATATCCACACACCTGGTCTATATCCATACACACCTAGTCTATATCCACACACCTGGTCTATATCCACACACACCTGGTCTATATCCACACACCTGGTCTATATCCACACACCTGGTCTATATCCATACACACCTGGTCTATATCCACACACACCTAGTCTATATCCACACACCTGGTCTATATCCACACACACCTGGTCTATATCCATACACACCTGGTCTATATCCACACACACCTGGTCTATATCCATACACACCTAGTCTATATCCACACACCTGGTCTATATCCATACACACCTAGTCTATATCCACACACCTGTCTATATCCACACACACCTGGTCTATATCCACACACCTGGTCTATATCCACACACCTGGTCTATATCCATACACACCTGGTCTATATCCACACACACCTAGTCTATATCCACACACCTGGTCTATATCCACACACCTGGTCTATATCCACACACACCTGGTCTGTGACTGGCATGTTGGATCTGCTCTCAGCCCTCTGCAGCTTCCTGTGGTTTGTGGGATTCTGTTTCTTGGCCAATCAGTGGCAACAGACATCTGAGGACGAGCTCCCATTGGCTCAGGGCTCCGACGCTGCAGGGCTGCCATAGCCTTCTGCTTCTTCTCCATCCTCAGCTGGGTAGGATAGAGTGTGTGTGTGTGTGTGTGAAGGTGTGTGTGTGTGTGTGAAGGTGTGTGTGTGTGAAGGTGTGTGGGTGTGTGTGTGAAGGTGTGTGTGTGTGAAGGTGTGTGGGTGTGTGTGTGAAGGTGTGTGTGTGAAGGTGTGTGTGTGTGTGAAGGTGTGTGTGTGTGAAGGTGTGTGTGTGTGAAGGTGTGTGTGTGTGAAGTGCTAAATGTGTATGTGCTAAAAATGACAAAAATGTAAAATAAAATATAGCTGCAAGCAGCGATGGTGGATTCCTCCTAGAAGAATCTATGAAATGTACATATGTCATTCAAAATGCAATCTGCATGTTTGGTGTGAATACATCCAAGACTGTAGTGCCCCCTGTGCTGTAACGGACAAAGGATTGTGAACATCAAAAATCTTATTGATAACTTTTGTAAGGGTTGATCTTCTGACGATGATAACTGCCAAGATTGGACAAAAGTTGTAGGAGTAAGAAGAATGTTTCCTAAATCTATATTATACAGAAAAATCTAAGGGCTTGCCAAGTCTGTTACTAGACTTTATTCTTCATTGTGACAAAAAAGCTCTCTCTTGTAAGTCGCTTTGGATAAAAGCGTCTGCTGACTGAATAAATGTAAATGAGGACTCTACAACAAAAGGGATACAAATTGGTCTCACATGGATGAAAATTGGGTGTGGTAGATCATAATGTTGTGCTGTTACACCATGCTGAAAATCTCAACTTTGTACTCTTGGTCTAAGGGCTGCCATTTACTTCCACTTACAAGAATAATTTAATTGTAATGCAAAGTGCACCCTGCAAGTTTGTGTGAATTTAACTTTAAGTATAAACCAAAATAAAAAGTGTTTTACAAGCAGATTTCCAGGTTCAGTGAGTAACAAACACAAAATAACCCTGATTTGGCCTTGCTGACACATCAGGATTCAATGCTGCAAAAGTCATCGGCCCACTAACCACAGCTAAAACTATTTAAAAAGTAATAATAACTTAATAACAATGTAACAACGTGGTAATAACTGGTCAAAGGTTTAATAACAATGTAATAACAGTGTAAC
>CM059342.1:438468-487325 GCA_030340685.1 Protosalanx chinensis | reverse complement strand
GTCCCCTCTCTGTCTCTCTCTCTCTCCCCCTTTCTCTCTCTCTCTCTCTCTCCCCCCCCCTCTCTCTCTCTCTCTCTCTCTCTCTCTCTCTCTCTCCCCCTCTCTCTCTCTCTCTCTCTCTCCCCCCCTCTCTCTCCCCCACCCCCCTCTCTCTCTCTCTCTCTCCCCCCCCCCTCTCTCTCTGTCCCCTCTCTGTCCTCTCTCTCTCCCCCTCTCTCTCTCTCTCTCTCCCCCCCCTCTCTCTCTCTCTCTCTCTCCCCCCCTCTCTCTTCCCCCTCTCTCTCTCTCTCTCTCTCTCTCAGTTCTATGTTCTAGAGGTTTTGTTGGCAGCAGACCTGCCGGGGTCTGAGATATGCTGACAGTGTGGAGGCGGCCCTTCAGAGCCTGTCGGGTAATCCGCTCACTGACTGACACTACCATGAGCCAATCACAGAGAAGATGTTTTTGCGCCTATGACTTAGCCAATCAACAAGGGGAGAATGTCAGTAAAGAGGCAATGGACAAACTTATGGCGGGAGTGGAAGTGAGTGACATGGAGGTTGGCCTATCAGCAGAGCTCACCAGTGATAGCAGCTGTTTGATTGGCTGTGCCACCGTTTACAGACTCAGTCACAAAGTGAGCTCTTTTTGTCAACCAATCAGGTGACACCAAACTAATAAGTGATGTTCTTTGTGTTTTTTTTACTTGTATGGTTTTATATTGGCTCTCTGGGGGGTTTAATAACTGTTTTTTTACTAGATAAAACCAGTTGCTGTAGTTGTGATGAAGGTATGGATGAATGCCATTCAGATGGATGACAGCCTTTGACTGTAGAAGTCATTCATTTGTTGTAAGAATCAATGGCTACAGTTAAGCAAAACAACAAACAAACAACAACATCATAAATGAAGTAATGATAATGACAAATGTGACACTAACAGCAAAATAAAATGAATAATTATCACGGAAGCAGCAGTAACTTCAGTCGCTTTGAAAGGTTGCTGTATAAAGTGCTTAACCCTGCTGCTGTTTGTTAACTGCAATTTACACCCCTGGATGACAAATAAAGGTTTATTCTAATCTATTCTAAAACAGTGTCGTGATTCCAGGATCAGTCTAAATACTTGAATGAAGATTTCAGTTACTTGTTCATTTTTATATATATATATATATATATATATATATATATATATATAGTTAAATATTGATCTGTCTGTCTCCATAGCAATATACAAACAATGTTTTGTGTATTTATTTTATTTACATTTGATTTGTAGACTATTTTCTCACATTTGACTTATCTCTTCGTCTCAAATCGCATCATTTATTGGGGTATTATGATTAAAACGGATGTAAGATAAGGACTAACGTAGTAGGGGCTCCAGAACAGGAGGTGGCGCCGATGCAACACCGTTGACTGTTCCCTTGCCAGAAAGAAAACTAGGTTACTGCAGGAACCAAAGCCTTATGAAGTGGTCTGGCCATAGACATAATATGGGTAAAAAAAACTGCATAAAATCAATAGAATTCTATACATAAAGGTTTTTATGTGTATATCATTATATTGTTCCAAGCTCTGAAACTCGGGCAGGCTTGCAAACAGCTAAACACGTCATACTTTGCAAAAACGTAAGGTTTCAAAATGTAACAGGGTCTCATTAATACATTTTGCGTTTTATGAAAATGGATGAATGGGGATAAAAACTTCCACTCACAGGTTGTTATTAATAAAATGAGTTAAAAACTTAACTTGACGGTCATCACAGTACCTCCGCTCCTACACACACGGTGGGAATTACTGACTCAGATGGTGTGAGCATGCGTATGTGCGTGGATGTGTGTGCGCACGTGTGTGTTCGCGTGGGTCTGTGTGTGTGCTTGTGCATGTATGTGTGTGGGTTTGCGAGTGTGTGTAGATGTGCATGTGTGCAAGGGTATGTGTGTGTGTGTGTGTGTGTAAGAGTGTATCAGGTTACACAAACAATGAATTTACTGTGGCAGGATGACGCAAACAAACAACATACAGTATATGGAACTTATAAAAGATAAAATACAAATTAAAAAGTGGGCAATAGCTGTACAGAGGGGGGCATGTAAACTATAGCAAGTACGAGTATAAAATAAAAAGTATAGTATATGGAGGAGAATGGACAATGGACAAAAACTGGGTTGAACTGGATGGGGGTGTGGGGTGTTGATTGTTAATGCCAATGTCATTGTGAGTAGTTGGCCCTGTAGAAGAGGGCAGCAGATGGGTAGAAGATGTTCCTGTGCCAAGGGCCTGTCACAAGCTGTTGGTGTCAGAGACTTGCGTTCCCATCTTAACGCACTGCTTCCTGTCAGACAGGAAGTCAGTGATCCACCTGCTGGTGGGGTCAGGCACGTTCAGCTGGGAGAGCTTGTCCTGGAGCAGAGTCGGGGTGATGGTGTTGAAGGCAGAGCTGAAGTCCACAAACAGGATCCATATTAACTGTCAATCACAGACCTGTTGGCTCTGTAGGTGAACTGCAGGGGGTCCAGGAGGGGGACTGTGATGTCTTTGAGGTGTGCCAGCACCAGGCGCTCGAAGGACTTCATTACCACAGATGTCAGGGCGACGGGTCTGTAGTCATTCAGTCCTGTCAGTCTGGGCTTCTTGGGCACAGGGAGGATGGTGGAGGATTTGCTGGTCAGTAGACAGCTGGTCAGTAGACAGCTGGTCAGTAGACAGCTGGTCAGTAGACAGCTGGTCAGTAGATAGCTGGTCAGTAGACAGCTGGTCAGTAGACAGCTGGTCAGTAGACAGCTGGTCAGTAGATAGCTGGTCAGTAGACAGCTGGTCAGTAGATAGCTGGTCAGTAGACAGCTGGTCAGTAGACAGCTGGTCAGTAGACAGCTGGTCAGTAGATAGCTGGTCAGTAGACAGCTGGTCAGTAGACAGCTGGTCAGTAGACAGCTGGTCAGTAGACAGCTGGTCAGTAGATAGCTGGTCAGTAGACAGCTGGTCAGTAGACAGCTGGTCAGTAGACAGCTGGTCAGTAGATAGCTGGTCAGTAGACAGCTGGTCAGTAGACAGCTGGTCAGTAGACAGCTGGTCAGTAGACAGCTGGTCAGTAGACAGCTGGTCAGTAGATAGCTGGTCAGTAGACAGCTGGTCAGTAGATAGCTGGTCAGTAGACAGCTGGTCAGTAGACAGCTGGTCAGTAGACAGCTGGTCAGTAGATAGCTGGTCAGTAGACAGCTGGTCAGTAGACAGCTGGTCAGTAGATAGCTGGTCAGTAGACAGCTGGTCAGTAGACAGCTGGTCAGTAGATAGCTGGTCAGTAGACAGCTGGTCAGTAGACAGCTGGTCAGTAGACAGCTGGTCAGTAGACAGCTGGTCAGTAGACAGCTGGTCAGTAGATAGCTGGTCAGTAGACAGCTGGTCAGTAGACAGCTGGTCAGTAGACAGCTGGTCAGTAGACAGCTGGTCAGTAGATAGCTGGTCAGTAGACAGCTGGTCAGTAGACAGCTGGTCAGTAGACAGCTGGTCAGTAGACAGCTGGTCAGTAGACAGCTGGTCAGTAGATAGCTGGTCAGTAGACAGCTGGTCAGTAGATAGCTGGTCAGTAGACAGCTGGTCAGTAGACAGCTGGTCAGTAGACAGCTGGTCAGTAACAGCTGGTCAGTAGACAGCTGGTCAGTAGACAGCTGGTCAGTAGATAGCTGGTCAGTAGACAGCTGGTCAGTAGACAGCTGGTCAGTAGACAGCATGGCACCATGCTCCGAGCGTGGCAGGGCAGACAGCGTACGGCCCAGCTGGTTTGCGGGGGTTCTGAGTGTGTGCACGAGTGTGTGTTTGTGTACGTGGGTGTGGGAGAGTGAGTGTGTGTTTGAGGGTATGTGTGTGTGTGTGTGTACATGGGTGTGGACAAGTGCGTGTGTGTATGTTTGGTTATGTGAGTGTGTATGTAAGGGTGTGTGCCCATCAGAGATGCTTGCCTTACAATTGTAACTTGTTCAGCTGAATGCTCTTATAGCTCTTCTCTTGGCACTTTGTTTTCTCACGATGTATGTTTCATCATCTATAAACCCGCTGTGTTCTGGGTCTATCACTTTGCTATGCTCAGTGACTGATGCTCTTTTGTAAAGCTCTCTCTTGGAAGTCACTTCGGATAAAAGCATCTGCTGAATGAATATAATGTATGTGTGCGGGAGTGAGAGCATGGATGTGTGTGGGAGTGTGGTCCTGTATGTGAGTGAGTAGTTGCATTTGTGAGGGTGGGGTGTGAGGGTGGGGTGTGAGGGTGGGGTGTGAGGGTGGGGTGTGAGGGTGGGGTGTGAGGGTGGGGTGTGAGGGTGGGGTGTGAGGGTGGGGTGTGAGGGTGGGGTGTTTGCCACTACTCAACAAAGAGGAGTAAGCTGGGCATGGCTTGGTGATGGACATTCTGTACTGTACAAGGGACACGGCATGAAGGAGATTGATTGACAACAGTCTACAGCTAGTCAGGACACAGAACACTATGTGCTGTAAAAGCATGCAAAATTGCAAAATTGGTTTGAGGGACTCTTTGATGTGAGCATTATATAATCTGTTGCAATAAAGATACCAGGTGTCTCTCTCACAGAAGGGTTAGGTTATTCCTTGAGACAGGACTGGTTGTATTTGTTGTAGTACTCTTCTGCACGTTCAATAAATAAGAATATATATATTCATATAAAAACGTTTATAACCGCCAATTGAACTTTGTAGTCGCTTAGCTTCATTCTGAAGGGCGTCAGGGTCAAAACACTCAAAGAAACATTCAGAAGAAAGAGGCTGATTTCATGAGTTTGTTAATGTGTAATAAGGCTGTCATCATTTGTAAAAACGTACAAACACGCAAATGTCTTGTGTGAGAATGTGGAAATCGCATCAATACGTTTGAGGACCGTGACCCGTTTTGTGTGTGTGTGTGTGTGTGTGTGTGTGCAAGTGCAATGCGGTCCTTGGAAGAATCAATACCTAAAAGAGGAAGAAGAGGAAAAGACTTTACTGTAGCATTCTCAATCACAATCAGTACACTGCACCCTACTCTTGATGTCAAGCCACTATAGCAATGCATGACGCATTAACTGTTAAGGTTGTCATGATATCAGCGCAACAGCATATATGAAAGTCCTATGATGTATTATTTGTTATCAGAATGTTGACCCAAAGAAGGAGTGACAGTAAGTGTCCCCAGTCATCATGGCGATGGAGAGATGAAAAGAGAAATACAAAATGATGGATTCTGTTTAAACTGTTAACATTTAATAACAGTTATGGCAATTAATCCCCCCCAAGCACCACCATGACTTCTCCGTTTGCACAAAACATCTTGCACAAAACATCTTGCACAAAACATTTGTCCATCAGTAATTGAATGGCCGTTTCCAAGTTCTCCATGGAGACGGGTGCATATAAAGGTGTGCAAGAAGTCAGGTGTGTTCTAGAACACTTGGAACCCAACAGGTGAGACCACTGCGCCCAGACACTCACTTCTGGTCCTCTTGGTCGCTTTTCACGTGTGTGGTAAATATCTTCACGTTGACGGAAAAAAAATCCGTTAGTTTAGAATGTGTCACTGATTGTAATTCAGCCACATGGTAGGTTTGTACACTTGATTGAACTTTCTGTCAATTATATTGTGTCTCTTGTTAGTTTAAGGTTAGATCTGCAATCTGCCTTTAAGTCTGATCTGTAAGACTGTTAGCCACTGACCTTATGGAACTAGCTTAACTCTTGTGCCCGCTTCACTTTCTTATTGTTAAAAATGCAGTCTGGACCCAGACCAGTGTACAGTAGATAGGGTGTGTTTGTTTTAAAACCTGTTTGCAGGTGGGGCTGAGCTGATCAAACCTTATGAGCGACACAAATCAAGGAGACCTCAAGCTGCCTCTTTCACCTCATGGGTTTAACCGGCCATTTCATTTTCAAACTTGGTTTCTTTTCCCAGTGCTTCCGGTCCGATCTGAAAGATGCCGAGCGCCATGACGATGATGTCAGAGTGGGTGCTGTTCCTGCTGTCCTTGCAGGCTGCTGTTATTGCTGCCTCGGGTAGGATGTGCTGTCCTTTACATCCACATGGACATGGTGGTCTTACTTTACAAAAGTACATATATACATCCATTTGTTTCAGTAAGGGGAAATCATAAAAAGGGGGATGAACATGCATTAGTGCTCAGTTTGGGGGGGGGGCACCCAAAACTGCTAGCCAGTAGTACTGTGCTCATATTTAGACCTCTCTACCTGTCTCTCTCTTCTTTTATCTCTCTACCTGTCTATTTACCTGTCTCCCCCTACCTGCCGCTCTCTTCTTGCCTCTCTCTACCTGTCTCTCTCTTCTTGCCTCTCTCTACCTGTCTCTCTCTTCTTGCCTCTCTCTACCTGTCTCTCTCTTCTTGCCTCTCTCTACCTGTCTCTCTCTTCTTGCCTCTCTCTACCTGTCTCTCTCTTCTTGCCTCTCTCTACCTGTCTCTCTCTTCTTGCCTCTCTCTACCTGTCTCTCTCTTCTTGCCTCTCTCTACCTGTCTCTTTCAGTGAGTAATAACTTATCTCGGTCCTTTACCTCTCCTAGAGCAAACGGTCTCTCCAGCTCCCCCCCCTGTGGTGTTCCAGTGTGGGGGTTCACCTTGCCCAGCAGGCCAGGACTGTATCAGCATCAACGGAGTCCTTCGCTGTGCTGACCCCTGTAGCCAGTATTCAGCTCTGGACGATGCCTGGCGCTCAACAGACTCCAAAAACGATGGTAACCTGCACTGTGACATGTATGTCGATTGGCAGGGATGGTATCGTATGTTCCTGGGGGGCATCAGTACCCAGATGCCAGAGGTGTGTGTGGAAGAGAACATGTGTGGGACCGATTCACCGATGTGGCTGACCGCTCCTCACCCCCTGCTGGGAGACGGGGTGGTGGAACGAGGTGTGTGTGGGAGCTGGGGTGACGACTGCTGTTACTTTAAGGCGAATCCCATCCATGTCAAAGCCTGTCCTGGCAACTACTACGTCTACAAGTTTGTTGAATCAAGCGGTTGTAACACGGCCTATTGTGCAGGTATGTAACCATTGACTGCGTGTCATGGAATGCTTCTATTCACAGTTGTCATTCGTGGATTCAATCTCTCAAGTGTTATTGCAGAACAACAGCTGTTTTAGACCGGTCCTGTTGTTGACCTTTCTTCCATAGTCAGTCAAGGAAATGCCACTACCCCCGTCCCTCCCTCCACTACTCCCCCCCCTGTGGTGTTCCAGTGTGGGGGTTCACCTTGCCCAGCAGGCCAGGACTGTATCAGCGTCAACGGAGACCTTCGCTGTGCTGACCCCTGTAGCCAGTATTCAGTTCTGGACGATGCCTGGCGCTCAACAGATTACTACGATGGTATGGAGCGCTGTGACCAGGATGTCAATTGGCAGGGATGGTATCGTATGTTCCTGGGGGGCATCGGTACTCGGATGCCAGACACGTGTGTGAAAGAGAACCTGTGTGGGACCCACGCCCCATTGTATCTGACCGCACCTCACCCCCTGCTGGGAGACGGGGTGGTGGAACGAGGTGTGTGCGGGAACTTTTTCGACGACTGCTGTGGATTTACGTCGAAACCCATCCATGTCAAAGCCTGTCCTGGAAACTACTACGTCTACAAGTTTGGTGGAGTACAAGGTTGTTTCTTGGCCTATTGTGCAGGTATGTAACCGTTGCGGATGATGTGTAATGGGAGGTAGGGAGTTATGTGGCTGAGTGGTTAAGGTGTTGGGTTAGTAATCAGAAGGTCCCTGGTTTGAATCCCAGCTGTGTCAATCAATCAATCATTTATTAAAGGCCACACAATATAGTTGGTGGAATTTGCTTTCGATACAGCAGTTAAGCTCACATCTCTCAATGTGATGTTGTGTCCTTGGGCAAGGCACTTCACCCTACTTGCCTCGGGGGGGGGGGGGGAAATGTCCCTGTACTTGCTTTAAGTCGCTCTGGATAAGAGCGTCCGCTAAACTACTAAATGTAAACGAATGTTTATATTCACAGCTGTCATTCGGTTTGAGCTCAGTATTATTTCAGAACAACTCCTCACGCAGCTTTTTTAGAATGGGCCTGTTGGCTGCAGTAGAGTCATTTGATCCATATTTTAGTACTAATTGTACCTCGTTGTTGCTTTGGTTTTCTTGTCATCCCCAAGAGGCCGTTCCGATCTCCCCAGAGCTGGTGTGTGAGAGGACCTACCTTGATGTGGGTGTACACACGTCTCAGTTTGAGGCCAAAAACCTGGACCTTTCCTCCGCTCACTTGGCCGATCCCAGCTGCTCCGCCAAGGAGCGTAACGGCACCGCCTGGTTCCACATGAGGCGCAAGGAGGGCAGCTGTGGAACCGTTCTGACGGTGAGAACAGAGATACTCACCTGTCCGTCCACCACCTTCACCCTACATCTTTCAAGGGAGTCAGATGGCTCAGCAGGTTAAGGCATTGGCCTCATGAGCCTAAGGTTGTGAGCTCAAACCCCGCCTGTGGCCATATGATGTTGTGTCTTTGGGCAAGACACTTCACCCTACTTGCCTTAGGGAGAATGTGCTTACTGTAAGTCGCTTTGGATAAAAGTGTCTGCTAAATGAGTATTTGTTTATCATTCTTTTCTATCTAACAAATCCTACCCACCATTCACATCCTTCCTCTTCTCCTCCCCCCCACCCTCTTTCTCCAGTCCAACAGCACCCACGCCATCTACTCCAACAGTCTGTTCATCTACCCGATCAGTGAGACCATGGTTCAACCCCTGATAGTCCCTTTCTCCTGCTCCTATCCTCTGGATACAGAGGCCAGCCTGGATGTGGCCATCAAACCATACCTGGAGTAGGTGGATGCACTTACTTAGACAGTAACAACCGCACACGTCTAATATCCAAAAACAAATGCTCTCTGTCGTGCTCCCCCTATCTTTCTCTCTCTCTCTCTCTCTCACACACACACACACACACACACAAACACACACTACTCTTACTGCTGTTGCATGTTCCCATCTTGTCAGGCTTGGAAATGATGTTTCCAGCGAGGGTCCCAAGGCCAAGACCTCCATGTCTCTGTTCCGTGAGGCCAACTACACAGCTCCTTACTCTGCAGGCCCTGTCACTCTGCCCGTGGGCTCCGTCCTGCATGTGGGCGTGTCTGTTGAAGAGACGGACCCTCAGGTCTTTGTGGTCGTCCTGGAGGACTGCTACGCCACCCACTCCTCCGATCCTGATGACCCCCTGAAACACTTCCTCATCCATGACAAGTATGTGACTGGAAGATTAGAGAGGGATCAGTGTGTAGGTACTAGTGGGGGGCAGATGGCTCAGCGGGATAAAGCGTTGGCCTCATGATCAGATAGTTGTGAGTTCAAACTCCGGTTGTGGCTATGTGGCTATGTGGTGTTGTGTCTTTGGGCAAGGGACTTCATCCTACTTGCCTCAGGGGGATTTTTCCTGTATTTAATGCAAATCGCTTTGGATAAAAATCTAGCTTTCATCGCTCTCCTCCAGGTGTCCTACCAACCGTCGCCAGGTGACTGTGGATGAGAGTGGTGTGTCCCTGCAGGGTCACTTCTCTGCGCTGCTGTTCCTGTTCCAGGGGGACTACAGGGACGTCTACCTGCACTGCAGCCTCAGCCTGTGTGACCAGAGGAGCTCCTCCTGCTCTCCTGTGAGTCCTCTCACCCTGCTTCCTGGTCTCTCTGATCCTGCTATTTTTTCTGGTCTCTCTACCCTCGTGTACTTAAAGACTCTCCGATTGTCATGATGTTCCCTAACGTTCTCTGTTCTCTCCGGTCTTTCCAGTCTTGTTCTAGAAGGCCGGCTCGCTCTGCCTCTACCTCCATCCACCTCAAGCCCCTGACCATTGGACCAATCACCTGTGAGTATGGGCTGCAGCTGCCTCTGGATCAGTCATGATGATGCTACAGTGAAGGTCTCTAATGTAGGAATGTGTTTGTGTCTGATTTGTGATCTTTCAGGGAGTCTCGAATGAGCTGATGCTGTCACTCCTCCCTCAGAACTGATTTATGGAGAAAAAGAAAAAAAATGAAACTATAATCACAGTCACCACAACATTCTTGTCTTATGTTAACTGGGACATTACACTGAATGTGCAACCTTGGAAATGTTTCTGTATTATCATACTGGGTGACTTCATTTAATAAATTGAATTAATCAGAAATTTCAGGAAGCTTCGGTCATTGATTTTAGACTGAGATCTCTGGGTTGATAAACTGAGAGAGTGGAAGCAAAGGTCTGCTGGAACTGAGTTGAATGTCAGTTGACGTTGATATGCTACTGAGCAGTTACTTATAGCCAATAGTGCGTCAACATACACACTGTAAAAAGAACAACTTTCAGAGGTAGTCATCTGGACTACAGGTCGAGTCGGCCCAAAACGTTGTACCTGAACCCAGAGAGAGCCGTATTGTGCTACACTGCACCGACCCGGACCTTTGTATTATTTAGAGAGTTGGACCCGGGCCTGTCAAGAACCAACACATGGTGAAAATATAGGGGAGACCAGGGACAGTTGTAACAAAAGATGGTTGTAACACCTTAGTTTCCTCAAATCATAAAGAAACTAGAGCAATGACACACACTCCGCACATTATCAATAACATTATCTATCTGCTTTCAAAAATTAACATGCATTTCTGACTGCCAGAGAAAGTCGTCAGCAAAAATGGGGGGGGGGGTCTGCGTAGTCTGCGGAGCTATGCGGTCGACGTGACGCGGGAGCATAAACTAGGCTTAAAGAATATAGCTTCTGGCAGTATTTAAGAACAAGAAGAACACCATGAAAAATACAGCACGTAATAATTGCACAGAACTGCTTAATACTGCATACAGAATATAGTAGTACACCGTAGCCTGAGGCGGCACCTAACTACGCGTTGCGTTGCCGCGGCTCGCAAGCGCTGTGATTCCTTGTTTACTGTGACCGGACCACACAGCCACACAGCTACACCCACCTGGCGACATAGTGGTGAATTGCAGAGTAACACTGACCCTCGGCGCAAAACTATGAATGCTCAACATCTGCGTCCCGTCCCCTGCTGACTTGGCTGTATGTCACTCACTTCTCATTCAAGACAGGAGCCATCTCACTTAACTCTCACTTAACTCTCACTTAACTCTCACTTAACTCTCACTTAACTCTCACTTAACTCTCACTTAACTCTCACTTAACTCTCACTTAATGTTCATCGTAGATTTGTCTCCTACTGATTTGTATTTATTTTGTATTCTATTGGATCTTCTGTACTTGATATTCTAAGCTATTACTCTGAGTGCTGTACTGTACCCTGCTGCTGTTGTAGGCTGCAAACAAAGGATTTTCTTATCTTATGAATAAACATTTCCTACTGCTGTATAATTTCCTGTCATGATGTATTGAGACAACACCCGGACACAACTCAACAACTGTACAACGATTCTGTTCATTTTGAAAAGGGAAAGTATTTTCCCTGTGATTAGGGGAGGGGTTAAGGGGCTTGGTTTACTGTAAAGTAGTGTCACCAAACAATAGACCAACTCTTGTCGAGCAGGTTCTTGTGCCAAGTGAAGACTTAAGTTTCACATTAAAATGCCCTCCAGGTGCGTATGCGTGTTTGCTGGGTTTTTACTGTGTGTCTGAGTGTATGTACAGGGTTGTGAATGTGTGTGTGTGTGTCCAATGGTAATGTGCGTGTGTGTGTGTGCAGAGGTCTGTTTGTGTGTGTATACAGGGTTGTGAATGCATGTGTGTGTGCATCAGGTGGTTAGTGTGTGTGTGCATCAGGTGGTAAGTGTGTGTGTGTGTACATCAGGTGGTGTGTGTGTGTGTGTATGTGTGTATCTGCTGATTTGCACGAGATGATTGAAGATGTCTTCAAACATTTTAATGTGCCACCGTAGATATACATATACAGTATGTTCTTTGTCCTTAATTGCCCTGTGCTTCCATGGAAGCTTCCATGAACGGACGATTACACGGCGTGACAAAGACTAAACAATCAATTATAATCACCATTAGGAATGTGGGCCTGAAACCTGCTCCGCTGGTAACATTGTCATGTCTGAAACCCCCCCTTGGTTTTGTCTTATCAAGAACACGTTGTGGGGTTTTAAATGAAGGGCTAAGCAGGAGTAATGTGAATGAGCTAGTGATCAGAAGGACCCTGGTTCAAATTCCGCCTACATTTACATGGTGTGTCCTTGGGCAAGGCACTTCACCATACATACTGTAAGTTGCTCTGAATAGAAGCGTCTGCTAAATGTAATGGTACAACTAAATCGTGTAGTAATAGTAGATGGACATACACTATATTACCAAAAGTATTTGGTCACCCATCCATCTGATCATTTGGATGGGTGACCAAATACTTTTGGTAATATAATGTATATGTATGCACGTATGTGTCGCTTTGAGGCCAGTAGGGAGTGCTTCCCTTTGGATATTCCACTCTGCCAAAGTCAAACATATTTCCAGGTCATGGTTATCAATAAATCATCAATTTATTGTCAAATAAACCACGTGAGTGTCTTGACTGACCTCATGATGCACAATATTTTATAAATAAAGGATGACTGAGTGTCTTTATTTTCAGTGAGATTAATAGATAAACATAGCCCTTCTTTATTACCTACAAAGGTAAGAGATAATATCGCCTCAGCGTGACCATTCACTCTCAAGAGCAGCGCAATGGGTAATACAGGTTATGTCTTTATCTGTCTCTCCACACAAATGCATACACATTAAAACGCAATGTGTTTCTATATCAGTGAGCATTCATTTGGAAAGAGAATGCAAGGCATTTTGCATTGTGTGTGACTTTTGGATTTGTATGTAAAGTTTTGAAAAAAGAAGGACAAGTTGTAAAAACAAATTGTGATGAAGATGTGCATCAAATAAATCTGATGCTGGACTTTTTTTACTGCTTTATTAGAGCCAGAATTAATTAAGTTTTGATTATTACATACAGTAATATTATCACCAACATATTACCCTGCTTTTGGTCAGATCAGTCAAAAAGTTCATGGAAAAGTAGTAAGTGTATTTAATAGTCTATATTTATTTACCAGTGTACCCACTATTCCCAATAATAAAATCCATAATTATAGAATGCAAACCTTCAGAATTACCTTCAGAATAAATTACCCACAATTTAAAGCTTTATTAGTTGAAATTATTTATATGCAGGCGTTCTCATCTTTTCCAGTGTCGTCATCAGCTCACTCCAGACTCTAGCCAACTGGAGGTCAGAGATCAGTGAGAACCACAGTGTTACCAGGGAGACCGTTACTATGACAACATCATGAATCAAAATGACTGTGGTTGATACTCACAGGTTATTGGTCCGATGGTGACGGGATTGAGGGGTACGTGTTCTTCGACAGAGCGGGCAGCCCTGCCTGAACACAACTGTGGAGAGAAGAGAGAGTCAGAGAGATGAGAGAGTCAGAGAGATCAGAGAGTGAGAGAGATCAGAGAGTCAGAGAGATCAGAGGATCAGAGAGTCAGAGAGTCAGAGAGATGAGAGAGTCAGAGAGGTGAGAGGATCAGAGAGTCAGAGAGTCAGAGAGATCAGAGAGTCAGAGAGTCAGAGAGTCAGAGAGTCAGAGAGTCAGAGAGATCAGAGAGTCAGAGAGTCAGAGAGATCAGAGAGTCAGAGAGTCAGAGAGATGAGAGAGTCAGAGAGATCAGAGAGTCAGAGAGTCAGAGAGTCAGAGAGATCAGAGAGTCAGAGAGTCAGAGAGTCAGAGAGATCAGAGAGTCAGAGAGATCAGATAGTCAGAGAGATGAGAGAGTCAGAGAGTCAGAGAGATCAGAGAGATCAGAGAGTCAGAGAGATCAGAGAGTCAGAGAGATCAGAGAGATCAGATAGTCAGAGAGATCAGAGAGATCAGAGAGTCAAAGAGTCAGAGAGTCAGAGAGATCAGAGAGTCAGAGAGTCAGAGCGATCAGAGAGTCAGAGCGATCAGAGAGTCAGAGAGATGAGAGAGTCAGAGAGATCAGATAGTCAGAGAGATCAGAGAGATAAGAGAGATCAGAGAGATCAGAGAGATCAGAGAGATCAGAGAGTCAGAGAGATCAGAGAGTCAGAGAGATCAGAGAGTCAGAGAGATCAGGAAGTCTGAGAGATCAGAGAGTCCAAGACTCAGAGAGACGAGAAAGGAGGGGTGAGAGGACTCACAGGAGAGCAGGAGGAGGTCTTATGGTCACACAGGCTGAGGCTGCAGTGCAGGTAGACGTCCCTGTAGTCCCCCTGGAACAGGAACAGCAGCGCAGAGAAGTGACCCTGCAGGGACACGCCACTCTCATCCACAGTCACCTGGCGACGGTCGGTGGGACACCTGGAGGAATGATGAGCTTTAGACACAAACACTCACACACAGAAGAGCAAACACATTTCAATATCCAGGCTCACATACTTGTGCTGGATGAGGAAGTATTTCAGGAGATCATTAGGGTCGGGGGTGTGAGTGGCGTAGCAGTCCTCCAGGACGACCACAAAGACCTCAGCATCCGTCTCTTCAACAGACACGCCCACATGCAGGACGGAGCCCAGGGGCAGATTGACAGGGCCTGCAGAGTAAGGAGCTGTGTAGTTGGCCTCACGGAACAGAGACATGGAGGTCCTGGCCCTGGAACCCGCATCTTCCGCCGCACCTTCAAGACTGACAAGATATGGAGCAAGTCAGACCAAACAAGTTTGAATGGGAAACTAAGTGTGTTAATGTTGGAGTTTGTGAAGGTCCACCTACTCCAGGTATGGCTTGATGGCCATATCCAGGCTGGCCTCTGTCTCCAGAGGATAGGAGCAGGAGAAAGGGATCCTCAAGGGTGGAACCATGGTCTTACTGAACGGGTAGATGAACAGACTGTTGGAGTAGATGGCGTGGGTGCTGTTGGTCTAGAGAGAGAAGAAAGAGGACAATAGCAGAGGCCCAGCCTGTGCAGGGTTGATCAATCAGGCAGAAACAGGCAGGCAGACTGGTAGAGGGACCGTGTTCTCACCCTCAGAATGGTTCCACAGCTGCCCTCCCAGCGCTCCATCTGGAACCACAACGTCCCGTTACGCTCTTGGGAGGAGGAGCAGCGAGGATTGGCCAGGTGAGCAGAGGAGGAGTCCAGGCGTTTGGCTGCTAGCTGAGACCTGAGGAGACCCACATCAAGGTAGCTCCTCCCACATGTTAACTCAGGGGTGACTTTAAGAAAAAAGAGGGAATGAGAGAAAGATTCTTTTTTAATCCAGAATAAAAAGTGAATCGCTCTCCTTGAATAGATACTGTATAGACATTCAGTACACAAATATGAATTATCCTGCTGAGAAATAACCGTTAGTTTCCCAGGTGACGTGTATTCTGTTACTTTTGTCTAGTTGAAGATAAGTGCTGAATTCTATCCCATTCAATCCAGGTGACATTAGTTGGATTTGTACAGTCTTTATACTTACTTCTGGTGGTAGTGGTGGCTGGAGGAAGGGTGGTGTAGTTGCCCAGACCGACTGGAAAGAGATTTAAACAATACAGTGGGTTTATAGCAGCTATTTGACAACTGTACAATTACAATTATTCATTTAACTGTAAAATAATAATACTGTGAAAATAATCCAAAGGAATAACAATTGTTGTGTCGCATGAATAATCGCTATTTATAACTATAACGAGTTAATAACTGAGACTGACTTGATAGTTATGATGATGAACAATCAGTTACTTTAACATTCCCAGCTTCAGACCAAGTATTTCCAAGCAGTCCACAATGGTTACATACCTGCACAATAAGCCAAATAACAAGCACTTGTTGGGACAAACTTGTAGACGTAGTAGTTGCCAGGACAGGCTTTGACATGGATGGGGGTTGACCTAAATTGACAGCAGTCGCCGTTGCCCCTGCCCCAGGACCATTTCCCACAGGTTCCTCGTTGCACAACGCCGTCTCTCAGCAGGGGGTGAGGGCTGGTCATCCACAAAGCAGCGTGGGTCCCACACATGTTCTCTTCCACACACACCTCTGGCATCTGGGTACTGATGCCCCCCAGGAACATGCGATACCATCCCTGCCAATTGACATTCTGGTCACAGTGCAGGTTACCATCGTTTCTGAAGTCTGTTGAGCGCCAGGCATCGTCCAGAGCTGAATACTGGCTACAGGGGTCAGCACAGCGAAGGACTCCGTTGATGCTGATACAGTCCTGGCCTGCTGGGCAAGGTGAACCCCCACACTGGAACACCACAGGGGGGGGAGTAGTGGAGGGAGGGGTGGTGGTGGTGGTTGGAGGACGGGTGGTGGTGGTTGGAGGACGGGTGGTGGTGGTTGGAGGACGGGTGGTGGTGGTTGGAGGAAGGGTGGTGGTGGTTGGAGGAAGGGTGGTGGTGTAGTTGCCCATACCAACTGGGAAGAAATTTAAACAACACAATAGGTTTATAGCAGCTATTTAAGAACTGTTAAAAAAGAATACAGACAAAATGTGCAAAAGGACAGACAACTTTCAAATTGTCGTATCATATAAATTGTTGTTATTTATAAGTTGTAATAACGAGTTAATAACTGAATCATGTTTGGACAAATGTATGATACTGACTTGATAGTTATGATGATGAACAATCAGTTACTTTAACATTCCCAGTTTCAGACCAAATATTTCCAAGCAGTCCACAATGGTTACATACCTGCACAATAAGCCAAATAACAAGCACTTGTTGGGACAAACTTGTAGACGTAGTAGTTGCCAGGACAGGCTTTGACATGGATGGGGGTTGACCTAAATTGACAGCAGTCGCCGTTGCCCCCGCCCCAGGACCATTTCCCACAGGTTCCTCGTTGCACAACGCCGTCTTCCAGCAGGGGGTGAGGGCTGGTCATCCACAAAGCAGCGTGGGTTCCACACATGTTCTCTTCCACACACACCTCTGGCATCTGGGTACTGATGCCCCCCAGGAACATACGATACCATCCCTGCCAATTGACATTCTGGTCACAGTGCAGGTTACCATCGTTTCTGAAGTCTGTTGAGCGCCAGGCATCGTCCAGAGCTGAATACTGGCTACAGGGGTCAGCACAGCGAAAGACTCCGTTGATGCTGATACAGTCCTGGCCTGCTGGGCAAGGTGAACCCCCACACTGGAACAGCACAGGGGGGGGAGTAGTGGAGGGAGGGGTGTTGGTGGTGGTTGGAGGACGGGTGGTGGTGGTTGGAGGAAGGGTGGTGGTGGTTGGAGGAAGGGTGGTGGTGGTTGGAGGAAGGGTGGTGGTGGTTGGAGGACGGGTGGTGGTGGTTGGAGGAAGGGTGGTGGTGGTTGGAGGAAGGGTGGTGGTGTAGTTGCCCATACCAACTGGGAAGAAATTTAAACAACACAATAGGTTTATAGCAGCTATTTAAGAACTGTTAAAAAAGAATACAGACAAAATGTGCAAAAGGACAGACAACTTTCAAATTGTCGTATCATATAAATTGTTGTTATTTATAAGTTGTAATAACGAGTTAATAACTGAATCATGTTTGGACAAATGTATGATACTGACTTGATAGTTATGATGATGAACAATCAGTTACTTTAACATTCCCAGATTCAGACCAAGTATTTCCAAGCAGTCCACAATGGTTACATACCTGCACAATAAGCCAAATAACAAGCACTTGTTGGGACAAACTTGTAGACGTAGTAGTTGCCAGGACAGGCTTTGACATGGATGGGGGTTGACCTAAATTGACAGCAGTCGCCGTTGCCCCTGCCCCAGGACCATTTCCCACAGGTTCCTCGTTGCACAACGCCGTCTCTCAGCAGGGGGTGAGGGCTGGTCATCCACAAAGCAGCGTGGGTTCCACACATGTTCTCTTCCACACATACCTCTGGCATCTGGGTACTGTTGCCCCCCAGGAACATACGATACCATCCCTGCCAATTGACATTCTGGTCACAGTGCAGGTTACCATCGTTTCTGAAGTCTGTTGAGCGCCAGGCATCGTCCAGAACTGAATACTGGCTACAGGGGTCAGCACAGCGAAAGACTCCGTTGATGCTGATACAGTCCTGGCCTGCTGGGCAAGGTGAACCCCCACACTGGAACACCACAGGGGGGGGAGTAGTGGAGGGAGGGGTGTTGGTGGTGGTTGGAGGACGGGTGGTGGTGGTTGGAGGAAGGGTGGTGGTGGTTGGAGGAAGGGTGGTGGTGTAGTTGCCCATACCAACTGGGAAGAAATTTAAACAACACAATAGGTTTATAGCAGCTATTTAAGAACTGTTAAAAAAGAATACAGACAAAATGTGCAAAAGGACAGACAACTTTCAAATTGTCGTTTAGTATACATGTTTGTTATTTATAAGTTGTAATAACGTGTTAATAACTGAATCATGTTTGGACAAATGTATGACACTGACTTGATAGTTATGATGATGAACAATCAGTTACTTTAACATTCCCAGATTCAGACCAAGTATTTCCAAGCAGTCCACAATGGTTACATACCTGCACAATAAGCCAAATAACAAGCACTTGTTGGGACAAACTTGTAGACGTAGTAGTTGCCAGGACAGGCTTTGACATGGATGGGGGTTGACCTAAATTGACAGCAGTCGCCGTTGCCCCCGCCCCAGGACCATTTCCCACAGGTTCCTCGTTGCACAACGCCGTCTTCCAGCAGGGGGTGAGGGCTGGTCATCCACAAAGCAGCGTGGGTCCCACACATGTTCTCTTCCACACACACCTCTGGCATCTGGGTACTGATGCCCCCCAGGAACATACGATACCATCCCTGCCAATTGACATTCTGGTCACAGTGCAGGTTACCATCGTTTCTGAAGTCTGTTGAGCGCCAGGCATCGTCCAGAGCTGAATACTGGCTACAGGGGTCAGCACAGCGAAGGACTCCGTTGATGCTGATACAGTCCTGGCCTGCTGGGCAAGGTGAACCCCCACACTGGAACACCACAGGGGGGGGAGTGGTGGAGGGAGGGGTGGTGGTGGTGGTGGTTGGAAAAAACACCAAAGGGGGGGAAATAGTGCTTTGGCCAACTGTGAAGAGAGGTAAGCCAACAACACGAGTTAAGCAGCTGTTTAAAAACCTTACTTAAAAACATTTAATACTGCAAAGAAATTCAGTAAATTAACAAAACAGCTGAATTGACCTGATTGTGTATCATTGTAAATTGGCCTAGAATGACATTTCCCTCGTTAGACTCATCAGCAGACTTCCCCACAAACAACATGTTCACATCCTACCTGACGCTTGATGAAGAGCTTGTATGACCAGGAGGAACAACAGACCCTCTGACATCGTCATCTTGCGAGGCTTCATTCTCGTCCAACAACAAACCTTATAAAATATTTACATATGAGCAAAACAAGCTCAGGTCAGTTTCACAATATTCACCAGCCCCCGTTAAAAACCTCTACAAATGCGAGAACATTTATATACAATCAAAGATAATGGTTATAAATGTATAAAACAAGACATTGCATGATCATCGAAAAATATTTTCCTTAAAAATCTGCCCATCAAAGTTGTGTCCTCTGTTTTTGTCAACTCCCCCAGATTTCTTCATAAACCTCATTAAAAAAGTAAATGGCATAGTTAGCTAAATTTCTGAGGAGCCATTTTCTTTCTCCTGGTTGTAGTGAATGCAACAACACACCACACATGGTCTGGTAGGTTTGAGATTGATTGATATATTAGAGGAACAATGTGAATTTTCCTATCGTCTCCGCTGGAGAATGTCAACACCATCTTTCAGTTATGATACTTTTTTTTACCATTTTGGATTCAATGTAAGTATTTTATTGAGATTATGGAGGCAGCTAGCCATAGCCAAAAACTAGCTAGCTAGCAAGGAAAAAACTAGCAATTTTATCAACTCTGTCTAAGCCAACTTGGTTTTCCTCCAATAACTGCATAATGTGCTAATATTATATTAATTTCAAACGTAGTAAAGGAATTGAATGTTATTTTAGGATTTTATCTGCACATCAACACACATATATATATATAGCATTCTGTTACATTATTTTACAATTTAAGCTTCTCATGATCTGTAGGGCAGGCTGTGGTCTGCTATTTGTGTGCGTGCTGCAAGGCGCACACTATGTTATTACTAGCGTTTATTATTATTCTTACGCCGTTTTTTGGCTCGCAACTCGTCCCAGAGGTTTTGCCGCATATAAACAAAGGTGGTATCAAAAGGTGCGGCTCGGCCGCGACATGTGTGCTATATATTTTCTAAGACTTTTGGCAAACAGTTTAGCCCAAAATTGCCAAAGACCACACCCAAAAAATGAATGGCTGTCTATTGAGAGGATGCTTGAGAAACGTATTTGACTACCATGGCCTCAAATGCACCACTACAGACACGATTTATACATATAAATGTAGGAAAATGTGTCCTCTTGCTCACATTTGCTTTACTTTATCTGTCAGATTTATTGTTTATGTACCTTGACATGCGAAGATTCGGCCGCAGCACCCATGAACAGCCTCATAGACTCCCATGTTAAAAGTAGCGGGAAAGTTTCTGGAGGAAAACAAAACTAACATGTTTTTGAATTCGAAAACTTCGAGGGGTGCTCTAAGCATTTTATCTCTGTCTTTTGAACTGCCATTGACAGTTCCATGTGCAGCTGATTAGTTGGTTTCTTAGCAACCTCAGACAGATTCAACCTCAGGCTGCTTGGAGGAGAGGGAGAGACGGTGGCCATTTTATGGAAAGTATTTAATTTGACATTTAATCACTTTGATTGGAGGATATTTACTGGACAAATCGAATTGGCTCTTTGTGTTTCAGGTGGATTTATAAACTATACTCCAACTCAACTCCTCCTCTCTGGTTCTACGCCTGATGTAAGCGAACGTCTTTTTGAACTGTGTCCCTAGTATGCTATCAAAAGCTGTAAAGATATGCTGTTTGCTAACATTAGTGACCAATGCTGAAATTAGCGATTACGCTAATTGCTAGTGCATCAGCATATGTTTCGCTAGCATGCTATCAAAAGTGAGGGTTTTTGACTTCTTTAACATTTGGGCTTATATGTATTCATGTGCTTATCAGTCAGGACAGTGGGTAGGGTAGTGGGGGGGTTATTTGTGTAAATTCTGACTGTTTAGGGTCGTTTTGGGAGCAGAAGGGGGGGCAATCAGTGTTTGCGGGGGGCGGGGGGGTTCGTGCGTGGGGTTTGAGGGCGGGGTTCATGTGGTGTGGTCCATAGGAATCGAACAAGTCATACATGGGAGGTGTGTGGGTGCTCGGGTTGGGGAGATGTGAGCCTAAGTTGGGGGAGAGGTTTGAGAATTGTGATCTATTTACTTTCACTTTCAAGCAGAGATTGTGACGTGGGGGGGGGGGGGGGGGGGGGGGGCAATTTTCGGCCGGGTTTGAGGCCAGAGTTCATGTGGGGGGGTCCAGTTGAATTGAACAAGGATTTGGGGAGGTGTGTGGGTGGTCGGGTTGGGGAGATAGGAACGTAACTTGCCGCGCCATAGGGAAATATGACAAAAGTCATAGCCATTAATGGCCTAATTCTGGCATTGGATGTATTTGGGTAATTTTACACTCACACAGTTTTTTAAAGCATTTATCACTATTATCAAATTATAACCAAACTATTACTATGCTGTAATGTATAGTGCTACCTGACACAGAGTGGCCAATTGTTTACTGCTTGCTTACTACTTAAACTTAAACTGTGGCAGTGTGCTCAAGTGGAGCTGTCTTTAATCCTGCTGAAATGAGTGCTTACGCTAATTGCTAGTGCATCAGCATATGGACACCTGTTGAAAGCCTGACCTGTCACATACCTAAGCAATGGTAGAGGTCATAACTCTGAAAATTACTCAACAGTGTCAGTGATGTATGGGGGAGAGTCCCGGGCCAGAGTCACGCACACTCAACATTTCTTTAGGAATTTTTTTCTTCTAGTTAAATTATTTTATTTCATTAAATTATTATTATGTGTTATATAACTACATGATTGATTTATTGATTGATTGAGTGATTAGTGTAGAATCTTAAAAATGCAGTGTGTGGTTTTGATTATTTAAAATATAAACACTGACTTCTTATAGAGTGGGGAAGAAGTTCAATGTTGCTTTTTCAAATCTGGTTTACGTGGACCATCAGACCATTAAGTGTCCCTGTGGTCATTTTGTCTCATCTCTCACTACTTCCACTGACATTGATTTTGACAGCATCTGGTTGTGGAAACAAACACTGCTTCTTAAGATTTTACATCAATCATTCAAACAATCATGTTCAGTAAATAGAGATCTGATTCCAGAGTCATATTGAAATGCATTTTTCATGATTTTGTATTAAAGGAAAGCACGGCCAAAAATAAATTGTCAGTGGAGGAGAGCAGGAGAAGAGATAGAGATTACCAATGGAAGAGAAGGGAAAAAAATAGTGACTGAGAATAAATATGCCAAGCAAGAGGAGGAAAGACAGAGGTGAAGGAGGAGAGTTTAGGACAAAACGGGGATACAGATTATTAGGTTAGGCACAGAGGATTAGGAGAACATATTGGAGAAAATCACAGAAAAGGTCCAGAGAGAAAAGGTCCAGTGAAGGTGCAGCAGACGAGGCAGAACGTGGTTTTCTTTTCAGAAGTTTTTTGTCCCGACTGAAGAATCAGTGATAAACATTCAAATAAATTATATATGAATAAATAAAACAGCATAGGGGATTATTTGTGGGTCAATGAAAAGTTATATAATACGATTAAACAAGAAACAGCCCCAAAATTCTAGAAAATATGTATATAACATTTTGAAATGTATATAAATTTTTATTCAATTAGTTTGTGTTTCCATAAAGTCAAGCTAATGCAAATATATAATCACATTAAAGTTTTCAAGTAGAGGTTTGTACTTACATGCATTAGATCGTAGGTCTGGTCACACTGATGACAGCCTCAAATGGGCCTTTTAATATAGACTGCTCCAGTCTGCTGTCAGTCAGTGTAGGCGTGTTCTCTGTCTCGTTAGATGGTTCTATCGCTCAAATCTTAAGCCACCATCATTGCAAAACATTGGACAAGCAAGTTTTCATATCAGGAAAAGGCTACATTTACTGGAACATGTACAATTGCAATGAAGGCGTGTTCCAAATGCTGTCACACCTGCTTCCTACCTGAAGCCACAAAACAGGGTCAAATCTTGTTGTGTGAAGGATTAGTCTTGTGAGTGACTACTGACATATCATGTTTACTTCTTGCACGATATCCTTTCTTTGTTCATCGCTGTGGATAAAAGTGGCTGCGTAACAAGTTAAATGACTGAGTGTAGAAAGAGAATCATCATCTGTCTTTATGCTTTAAGCTATCGAAGGTATCCACTACTGGAGGTACAAAGCAAGACTGGTATATGTTTGACAAAGCATCACTCATGTATTTGAGCATTGATTGAGCGTTGGATTTTGATGTTTCAGCAACCAATTAATTATTTATTGCTGTATGACTATGTTGCCATTCTTCTGTACCTCTCTTTTCACCAACTATCTCTGGAGGACAGAGATCCCTGAGGGATCCTCCTCCCAAGGTTATTTCAATTTTTCTGGGATGTACAAATTAATTTGTATTTGATTACCAATAATTTTGCTCATTTATTTTCTACCGCTATTAGCGGTTCTGCTTATTCCCATTAGGGGTCACGGGTGACTGGAGCCTATCCCAGTTACTTTCAGGCCTTAAGCAGGATACACCCTGGACTGGGGCCAGCTAGTCGCAGGGCTATCACACAGACAACCATTCACTCTCACAGTCATTCACTAGCAGCAATTTCCAGAGTGTCCAATTAACCTACCACATTGGATGGTGGGAGGAAGCTGGAGTGCCTGCAGAGAACCCACGGTAACACATGCAGACCCCACCCAGAGAGATCATGGTTGGGCCCGAGATTCAAACCCATGATCTCCTTGTTGGGAGGTGGTAAAAGTGCTAACCACACTGCCACCGTGCACCCCTACCATCAACTTGTTGATGCCCATAACACATAGTAGACCCCCTCAGTTAGCGCTCTGATTGGACGACTGCCCTCGTTACCGGAGTTCAGAATGTAATTGATGCTGCTACTAGTTTCTTGTCTAGCAAGTTTCTTTGTGCCAAGTGCACAATCTTGCATTCCTTTTTCATGATGGTCTGTCATTTCCAGTATCTCTGCTGATCTAACAGGTTCTTACCAGGGCTTTCCCGTCACGTTATGCTCACTTGAAAAGTTTTTTCCTTTGGAGGGCAGAGGTGCCGGTGTTGGAAGGTGTGGTGTGATGTGTTTTGAGAATGAGAAAGTGTTTTATTGAAGTGAAAAGTCAAAGTGAGATCTGCAAATTGTGTTTTTACCATGTGAAATGGTTTAAGGCAGGGATCACCAATCCTGGTCCTCGAGGTCCGCTGTCCTGACAGTTTTTCGATGTTTCTCTGCTCCAGCACACCTGATTCTAATGAATCGGTTGTTATCAAGCTCTGTGGAAGCCTCATAATGACCCTTTATTTGAATCAGGTGTGCTGGAGCAGGGAAACATCGAAAACTGTCAGGACAGCAGACCTCGAGGACCAGGATTGGTGACCCCTGGTTTAAGGTATTGACAGCAGATGGCACAATTTGCTAAATTAGCTCAGGCAATTCAGCACTTTGTTATTTTATTTATTTCCTTCTTTCAGGGACAGTGCATATTAATCAACATTTACATGTAAATATGCCAGAATTAGCCACAAGGCTATTTTTCATCTGTAGTCCCTGGACAGATGTTAAAATGTCACCCTAAACATAGTAAAAGTACAGTTGTTATTACAAAGTTAAAATGCATCACTCTAAAATCATACAATAGACAGACACTGTTAGCAGACAAACCTTGAACACTTACACATAACAAAGAAAACAGCAACAAGGCAAACAAGTAACAACAATCAACCATAAACAATCAAAAAGCCAAAAGTCCAGCAGGGGGCAGCAAGAAGGGAATGCTGACAGGTCTGATTGTCAATGAGCCAATTTTTACTGATGGTGATGGGGGTGTTATTCCAATGTTGAGAAGCTCGGACAGAAAAGGTGGTTTGACCAACCAGACTTTTCCTGAGGGGGATGATACAGTCCCCTCTCGCTGCACCTCTGGTTCTGCACCTCTGGTTCTGCACCTCTGGTTCTGCACCTCTGGTTCTGCACCTCTGGTTCTGCACCTCTGGTTCTGCACCTCTGGTTCTCCACCTCTGGTTCTGTTGTGTTCTGAGGACCGGATGTTACTGAACTGTCTGAGCCGTGAAGGATTTTATATATGAGACATAGAGGAGCGTATTGGACCATGTTTTCCCAGGTGAATAGGTTGTGTTTTGGAAGTATTGGACAATAGTGATATGAGTTGGGTTTACGGTCTAAAAAATATATTGTGCGTTTGTACAGAGAGTGGATGGGTTTTAGGGCTGTGGTGTTAGTGTGAGACCAAACGGTTAAACAGTACCTGATATGAGAGAGAATCATGGAATGCCTAATTTTCTTTTGCTGCTCTTATGGACATTTGGTGTCTGATGTGTTTAAAGTTGCTGAGGTTGAGTTTGACGTAGTTATCGAGGACGACACCGAGATATTTATATTCTGTCACCACCTGAAGACGCTCACCTGACACAAAGATGTCAGGATCAATGATGGAGCTGCTCTGGGACTTGGTGAAGAACAGAGCAACAGTTTTCCATGTATTTAACTGTAAACATGAATTTTGCAACCAATCAGTGATATGAGCCATGGCCTGTGTGAGTTTTTCGGCTACGTGAGTGATGTTTTCTCCATCAATGTAAAGCACAGTGTCATCTGCATACATGTGAATGGATACATCTGGACAAACAGCCGGGAGGTCATTAATATACAGAGAAAATTATAATGGACCCAAAATTGAACCTTGTGGCACACCAGTGGAGAGACTGAGAGCAGATGATTGATGTGTTCGAATTCTTACATGCTGTAAGCGGTTGAATGAACAGAGATCGTTCAGGATGTAAGCTGAAAAACCTGCCCTCATATTCCAGATGACTGTAAACGTTGCCACAGGCAGAGACTGGTTGATATCTTGTGTAACAGACGTAAAACAGAGAATATCTGTCAGGGAGTCAGGTGACTCAACAGGTTAAAGCATTGGCCTCATGATCGGAAGGTTTTGAGTTCAAATTCTGGCTGTGACGTTGTGTACTTGGGCAAGGCATTTCGCCCTACTTGCCTCAGGGGGATTGTTAAGGAGTCAGGTGGCTCAGTGGGTTAAGGCACTGGCTTCATGATAGGAAGGTTGTGAGTTCAGTTCTCGGCTGCCGGGCTGGCTCTTGGCATAGGCGACATAGGCGGTTGCCTAGAGCGCCATCTGCTGGAGGGGCGCTGCCAGGCATCCTTAATCATGCAGTTTTGTGTGAAGACGTTTTATGGTATGAACTCTGAAACTCTGAGTAGCAATGTTTACTTCTTTATAAGCCAGATTTCATCAAGCTTGGCTTATTACACTGCTTTGGGTTAGTTAAGTAAGTAAGTTCAAGAAAGTTTTAGTAATTTTCGCTACCGTATTTTTCCAACTATAAATCACACTTTTTTCCATGGTTTGGCTGGTCCTGCGACTTACATCTTTTGAATGATTTTTACATATAAAATGTTTTATATATCAAAATAAAATGTCTGTTCTTGGTCTCTGATTTTAAAGAATACATTTCCCCCCCAAACATGTGACATAGTCCATGCATTTTTTGGCTGGTGCGACTTAAACTTCGGAACGACTTATAGTCCGGAAAATATGGTACATTGTATATATAATTCACTATATTATTGCACTCTGGTCAGATTTTACTGCATTTCATTTTCATTTATGCAGGTGTTCTCATCATTTCCAGTGTTTTCAAAAGACAGAACACAGGAGAGAGCCTGAGCTGGTTGCCATGGGGATGGTCAGGAAGCCATTCTGAGGGAGGTGTGACATCATCAGCTCACTCCAGACTCTAGCCAACTGGAGGTCAGAGATCAGAGACAAACACAGTGTTACCATGGAGACTGTTACTAAAACATCATGAGTCATCGTGGCTGTGGTTTAGGCTCACATGTGATTGGTCCGATGGAGACAGGTTGAAGGGGTACAAGGTCATCAACGGAGCGGACGGACTTTCCTGAGCACACCTGTGGAGAGACATCAGAGAGTCAGAGACATCAGAGAGTCAGAGAGATCAGAGAGTCAGAGAGATCAGAGAGTCAGAGACATCAGAGAGTCAGAGAGATCAGAGAGTCAGAGAGATCAGGAAGTCAGAGAGATCAGAGAGTCAGAGAGACATCAGGGAGTCAGAGAGATCAGGGAGTCAGAGAGATCAGAGAGTCAGAGAGACATCAGGGAGTCAGAGAGACCAGGAAGGAGGATAGGAAGACTCACAGGAGAGCAGGAGGAGCTCCTCTGGTCACACAAGTTGAGGCTGCAGTGCAGGTAGACCTCCCTGTAATCCTCCTGGAACAGGAACAGCAGAGCAGAGAAGCGAGCCTGGAGGGGCACGCCATTCTTGTGCACGGTCACCAGGTGACGATCAGTAGAACACCTGGAGAAACGGGAGGTTAGACATACTATCCCAAACATATCCTTGTTTTTCCCTCTCCAGTCTCACATACTTGTCATGGATGAGGAAGTATTTCAGGAGGTCATCAGGGTCGGGGGTGTGAGTGGCGTAGCAGTCCTCCAGAACGACCACAAAGACCTCAGCATCCGTCTCTTCAACAGACACGCCCACATGCAGGACGGAGCCCAGGGGCAGATTGACAGGGCCTGCAGAGTAAGGAGCTGTGTAGTTGGCCTCACGGAACAGAGACATGGAGGTCCTGGCCCTGGAACCCGCATCTTCCGCCGCACCTTCAAGACTGACAAGATATGGAGCAAGTCAGACCAAACAAGTTTGAATGGGAAACTAAGTGTGTTAATGTTGGAGTTTGTGAAGGTCCACCTACTCCAGGTATGGCTTGATGGCCATATCCAGGCTGGCCTCTGTCTCCAGAGGATAGGAGCAGGAGAAAGGGATCCTCAAGGGTGGAACCATGGTCTTACTGAACGGGTAGATGAACAGACTGTTGGAGTAGATGGCGTGGGTGCTGTTGGTCTAGAGAGAGAAGAAAGAAGACAATAGCACTTTACTTGGCACTTATTGGTTTCTCACGATGAATGTTTCATCATCTATAAGCCTGCTATCGCTATATCAACTCTCTCCTCCAGCCTTAGACCCCTGCCTGCCACCTACGGTCCTCCTCTGACAACCGCCTAGTGGTCCCACCCCTCAAGAGCGCCAGAGCCCAGCACAAACTCTTCCACTGTCTGGCTCCTCAATGGTGGAATCAACTCCCCACCCCCATCAGAAACACAGACTGTCTCCTCACCTTCAAGAAAAGGCTCAAAACCCACTTATTCTGAGAATTGAATGGACAAATGCTCCAGCACACCTGATTATAATGAATGGGTTGTTATCAAGCTCTGTGGAAGCCTCATGTTGACCCGTTCATTAGAATCAGGTGTGTTGGAGCAGGGAAACATCTAAAACTGTCAGGACAGGGGCTCTCGAGGACCAGGATTGAACACCCCAGGTCTAGTTGAATATAAGTGCTGAATTCTATCCCATTCAATCCAGGTGACATTAGTTGGATTTGTACAGTCTTTATACTTACTTGTAGTGGTAGTGGTGGCTGGAGGAAGGGTGGTGTAGTTGCTCAGACTGGCTGGGAAGAGATTTAAACAATACAGTGGGTTTATAGCAGCTATTTGAGAACTGTACAATTACAATTATTCATTTAACTTAAATTACAGGGCCATTCTCCCTGAGGCAAGTAGGGCCCAAGAGCACAAGGTCATATAGCCACAGCCAGGGCTTGATCTCACAACCTTCCGACCATGAGGCCAACGCCTTAACCTGTTGAGCCATCTGACGCCCTGGTTGACAATGTGGTCAAACAGTGTTGCAGGAATCTCACTTGTCAGATTCGGTCCTCTTTGAGCACCTTCTTGTCTTCCTCTTCCTCTACCTCCAGCACGGCCTCCATCTCTTCCTCTGTTGATTCCTCCTTGTCCTCCTTGTTCTATCTATAAATGTATTATTTGTAGAATACGTCTATCGATCTGCTCATATGGAATAAAAATGAACCAGGTAAAAAAATTATTTTTACCAAATGTTTTTATCTTGCATACTGAATTTAAAAAATACAATAAAAAACCTTTATGCCCTGCACACACAAAGGTCAAAGTTCAATTACACACACATCCAGACCAAAATGGTTGTCAGGTTCAGCTGCAGTGATGTTTACATTAATTCATTTGGCAGATGCTTTAATCCAAAGCAGTTTATAGTAAGTACAGGGACATTCTCCCTGAGGCAAGTAGGGTGAAGTGCCTTGCCCAAGGACACAACGTCATGTAGCCACAGCCAGGAATCACACTCACGGCCTTCCAATCATGAGCTCAACACCTTAACCAGCAGAGCCACCTGAACCCATACTATAAAAAATCCTTGAATGCTGTTTCACATCATTCGCTTCCTAAACTGACTTTGTGCTACGTCAGATCCAAGTTGAGTATTGGGATTTGATGTTTTAACAACCAACTAACTCTCTCTAGAGTTATGACTGTTTAGCCTGTGTTCTGCTCCTCACTTTCACCAACCGTCTCTGGAGGAGGGGATCCCTCACTGAACTGCTCCTTCCAAGGTTTCTTCCATTTTTTCTTCCTAGTGAGTTTTTCTGGGAGTTTTTCCTCGTCTTCCTTGAGGGTTTAGGTTGGTTGAGGGGCAGTTCTATGGGCACATGTGAAGCCCTCTGTGACATTGCTTGTAAAAAAGGCTGAACAAATAAAGCCTGATTTGATTTGTAAGGCCCTGAATGAATGAGAGTCTTGGACTCTAGCTGTTCACACCGAATTCATCAAGTTCACCTCTGTCTCGTCTCGTAGACTAGCCTCGCTACTGTGACTTCAGGTACTACAGAGCTTTCAATGGGAGCAACAAAAAAGAAATATAAACAGGATGTCTAACTAAACACAACGCTGGTACATAAATGCGCTCATGAAGATTGAAACGCTCCTGTACTTTTTACATGCTACATTTCTAAGTTGCTTTGGATAAGAGCATCTCCTAGAAAGATTAATTAAATGTAAATATACACACACAGACGTCCCGTTCACACACACAGTCGGTCAGTGGGCCAGGCCTTCTTAAAGAGGGCCGATCAGGATCATTAAACCCGATCTGTGGAGGTGATTATGGCTTTTGTCTGAGAGAGCGAGCGCAGGAGAGATCGAAAGAGACACAGAAAGACAGAAGAATTGGACAGAAATGAGACAGGTCATCTGCCAGGTCATCTGCCAGGTCATCTGCCAGGTCATCTGCCAGGTCATCTGCCCCCAAAGGCATAGTCACTCACATGTATCCTCCCACACCCTGACAGGGGGACACTAAGGCTTGTACGAAACAAGTATGATGTGAAACAGGTGAAGAATCGGAACAAGAATGGGAACATTCCAATGGTCTTATTTTGATTTAAATTGACCCCATCAGTCAGAGAACACACACACCTGTGCTGAGAGCAGGCAGGTGCAGAAGAGAATGAAAAGGCCCTTTGGAGACATCATCAGTACCTTCACATTGACTGAGGAGAGAACAAGTGTGATCAGACCAACGATCTGGTGCATGTAAGTACGAACATCTACCTGGAAACTTCATCGGGATGATATATTTGCATTAGCTTGACTTGAGCATGACATAACAATTCACATCGATCTTTACATCTTATAAATGTAATATCTATATTTTCTATACTTTTTATACTGTTTCTGATTTAGTTGTATTCTAAAATTAACTAAACTACAAATGCCCAAATACCCAATGCTGTTGCATATATGTATTTATATAAATTTAACACATTGCTAATAAGTCAAGATAAATCAGATGAGTGAATGTGAGGACAATAGTGAATCTTGCTGACAGAAAACGAGCTAATCTGAGTTTGTGTTGCTCATATGTGAATGTAAATGTTTTTTAAGGTTTATTTTTAGTTCAGTGAGAATGAAGCCTTGCATGATGGTGATGTCAGAGGGTCTGTTGTTCCTCCTGGTCATACAGGCTCTTCATCCTGCTTCAGGTAGGATATTAACATTGTTGATTCTACTGATGAGTGCTGATGATATCTAGCCTTGTCTCTACCAGACTCTCATACATTTCATTTGTACAGAAGCAAAAACATAATAATAATTGAGTTGAAGTAGATTATAGCAGATTATTCCATCTTGATAGTCCTAGAGAATGTGGCTGGATTTTGAGACTATGACCTCTCACTGTGGGGTTAGGCTCTGTGTTGAGACTATGACCTCTCACTGTGGGGTTAGGCTCTGTGTTGAGACTATGACCTCTCACTGTGGGGTTAGGCTCTGTGTTGAGACTATGACCTCTCACTGTGGGGTTAGGCTCTGTGTTGAGACTATGACCTCTCACTGTGGGGTTAGGCTCTGTGTTGAGACTATGACCTCTCACTGTGGGGTTAGGCTCTGTGTTGAGACTATGACCTCTCACTGTGGGGTTAGGCTCTGTGTCAGCTCTCTCCTGGAAGTTGTTTTGTATAAAACGTCTGCTAAATACATGTAAATGTAAATGGTTCAGCACATTCAGCTGATCTCAGTGATGGAAATTCATTTGGTCAGTTAATCTATAAAAAAGTAAGCAGTTTCTCCTGTGGCAAACATTGTTAGATTTGGCCAAAGTTTAACAGCTTTAATTAAGACATATTTTGCCAAAACCAGGTGAAACTATCCATGGTACGTCAGTGCTATGTCATATTGAAGCCTGTTTTGATTGAAAAACCATGAGTAAAAATAATTTATCAATACTTCATTTACTGACTATATTGAGGTAATGTGAACACGTACACCTGTTTCAGGCTTGGTTAAGTTATTATGTACAGGCTATATAATTACAATTATACAAGTGCTGGTCTTGCAGAATATACAGTGTTGTGTGTCAGGATGTACAGGATTTACAGCATATACAGGGTTTTAGTAGAATATACATAGTTATATTACAGGATGTTGTGTCAGAATATTGCCAAATATACATTGTTATATTACGGGATTATTATATCAGGATATTGCTGAAATATTGCTGAAATCACATAGACATTGGGCATGGCTCATAGCGCCACACAAGAGCATATGTGGGCCACTAGCTGTCTGGGAGTAGTGATTGACCTGTTGTGTAATTGGGCCCAATTTGACCTTCCTGTGTTTTGCTCTCTCTAGGATGCTGTCTGTAACCTCTTTAACAGCTGTAGAGACAGGGAGCTGCTCACAAACAGGAAATGAACACACATAATCTATGACAACGTTCTCTCTGCTACTGTCTGTACTTTACAGCAAACGCTCCTCTGAGATTGGTCAACGGTGACTATGACAGCCGTTATGACAGCCGTTGCGGTGGCAGAGTGGAGATCTTCCTCCTGGGTCAATGGGGGACGGTGTGTGATGACAACTGGAAACAAGCCAATGCAGAGGTGGTGTGCAGAAACCTGGAATGTGGCAGAGCCTTGTATTCTGTGACATCTGCCCCATTTGGCGAGGGAGTTAGCAAAATCTGGCTGGACGAAGTTATTTGTACAGGGTCAGAACTCTCTCTGGACGACTGCAGGCACAGTGGCATTGGCGTCGCAGACTGTGGCCACGATGAAGATGTGGGGATCATCTGTGAGGGTGAGTGTTAAACCATCCGTTTAAATTACAGCACTGGTGATGATTTCTTTCATTTTTTTCTTACCAATGTTAGATTAGATTTAACTTTAATGTCATTACACAGGTACAAGTACAGGGTAACGAAATACAGTTAGCATCCAACCAGAAGTGCAAAACAGTTATTACAGCAGCATATAGTAGATATAAGTATACTCAGAATATACACAGTATGAACAGTATAATCAGAATATACAGGGTATGTACAGATTAAAGGGATTTTAGACAAATGTACAGCTGTATAGTACAAGATGCCACAGTATTAAACATAAATTACAAGGTTGCATGTATGTACAGGTAGTCCTAATGATGCAATGAGCAGATGTGCAAAATGAACAAAATGAACAGATAGTGCAAATAACAACTCAATTATGCAGGTGGTGCAAAATGAACAAACAGAAATGAACAGAAATGTGCAAATATAGGGTGACGGGGGTTCTATGGGGGGGCAGGGGTTATATGGGGGGTGGGGTCTAGTGGAGTTCAGGAGTGTCACAGTTCTGGGGAAGAAGCTGTTCCTCAGTCTAGCACGTCCATTTCAAAAACGTTACCCCATCCTGTTCACTAATGTTCCCTTGTCCTATTTTCTTCTCTGGGCTGCTGTCTGTAATCCACTCCATAGGTTTCAATCCTATAAGATTGGTCAGCGGTGACCTTGACAACCCTACCTGCTCCGGGAGAGTGGAGATCTTCAGAGGGTCCTCTTGGGGGACGGTGTGTGACAACCAATGGGGCATGCCGGATGCTGAGGTGGCGTGCAGGCAAATGAACTGTGGCCGTGCCCTGAAGGCTCCAATCGGAGCCAGTTTTGGCGAGGGCAGCGGGCAAAGCTTGGTGGAAAATGTTGCGTGTTTAGGGTCAGAGACCTCTCTGCAAAACTGCAACAATCAGCCATCTTCATGCGGCCACAGTCGTGATGCTGGGGTCGTCTGTGAGGGTGAGTGTTAAACCATCCGTTTAAACCACAGCACTGGTAATGACTGACAGATAAAACGCATAATACTTCAATTAACATCTCCAGTCCTGTTCTAGAACATGTCTCCAGTGCTCTTCCAGAACATGTTGCCCACTAAATTATCTTTATTCTTCATATTCTTTCACAACCACGATGCTCTAACCCTGTCTGTAATCAGTCGCCATAGTCAATACTATGAGATTGGTCAACGGTAACCCTGACAACCCTGGCTGCAGCGGGAGAGTGGAGATGTTCTACCAGGGTCTATGGGGGACGGTGTGTTTCCACTACTGGATCCCGGCAAATACAGAGGTGGTGTGCAGACAAATGGGTTGTGGTCGTGCCGTGTCTGCTTCGCCCTCATTTGGCCCAGGAACAGGCCCAGTCCTGATGGAGTCAGTTGAATGTACAGGGTCAGAGTCCTCTCTGCAAACCTGCAGCCGTCTTCCCCTAACGTCTTGCTCTCACTACGATGATGTAGGGGTGGTCTGTGAGGGTGAGTGTTAAACTGACCATATTTGAATTTCAGGCCTGTTAAATGTTTGACACCCGATACACATATAACATAAATTAACTTAATCAAAGCTGCTCCCACGACCACAGCTGCTCCCACGACGACCACAGCTGCTCCCACGACGACCACAGCTGCTCCCACGACGACCACAGCTGCTCCCACGACGACCACAGCTGCTCCCACGACGACCACAGCTGCTCCCACGACGACCACAGCTGCTCCCACGACGACTGCAGCTGCTCCCACGACGACCACAGCTGCTCCCACGACAACTGGTGTTCCCCCGGCGACCAAAGCTCCTCCCCCGGCGACCAAAGCTCCTCCCCCAGCGACCAAAGCTCCTCCCCCAACGACCAAAGCTGCTCCCCCGGCGACCAAAGCTGCTCCCCCGGCGACCAAAGCTGGATTTGGTATTTTGCATGCTAATCATTTTTTGTTACCGCCTCTACAAAAGTCATCAAAATTCATGTTATTCTCCATTTTCACTATTCCTCGTTCCTCTCCATCCCCAGAGCTGCTTTGTGGGAGAGACTACCTTGATGTGGGTCTCCTCAAGTCCCAGCTAGCAGCAGACCATCAGGACTCCTCCTCTGCTCACCTGGCCAATCCTCGCTGCTCCTCTGAGGAGCGGAATGGCACGGTGTGGTTCCAGGTGGAGCGCTGGGAGGGCAGCTGTGGAACCATTCTGAGGGTGAGAACACGGTCCCTCTACCAGTCTGCCTGCCTGTTTCTGCCTGATTGATCAACCCTGCACAGGCTGGACATCTGCTATTGTCCTCTTCCTTCTCTCTCCAGACCAACAGCACCCACGCCATCTACTCCAACAGCCTGTTTATCTACCCGATCAGTGAGACCTTGGTTCAACCCCTGATAATCCCTTTCTCCTGCTCCTATCTTCTGAAGATAGAGGCTACCCTGGATATGGCCATCAAGCCATTCCTTAAGTAGGTGGACCCTCACAAACTCCAACAAAGACACTCTTAGTTTCCAATTTAACTTGTGTGTTCTGACCTTACAAGTAAACAAATAAACTTGTTTACTTGCTCCATATCTTGTCAGTCTTGAAGGTGCGGTGGAAGTAGAGAGTGCCCAGGCCAGTACCTCCATGTCTCTGTTCCGTGATGCCAACTACACAGCTCCTTACTCTGCAGGCCCGATCAATCTGCCTCTGGGCTCCATCCTGCATGTGGGCGTGTCTGTTGAAGAGACAGACACTGAGGCCTTTGTGGTCGTTCTGGAGGACTGCTACGCCACCCACACCCCTGATCCTGATGACCTCCTGAAATACTTCCTCATCCAGAACCAGTATGTGAGCCTGGATATTGAAATGTGTTTTCTCTTCTGTGTGAGAGTCTGTGTTGTTGTCTAAAACTCATCATTCCTCCAGGTGTCCTACCGACCGTCGCCAGGTGACTGTGGATGAGAGTGGCGTGTCCCTGCAGGGTCGCTTCTCTGCGCTGCTGTTCCTGTTCCAGGGGGACTACAGGGACGTCTACCTGCACTGCAGCCTCAGCCTGTGTGACCAGAGGAACTCCACTTGCTCTCCTGTGAGTCCTCTCACCCTGCTTCCTGGTCACTCTGACTGTTGTTTGACTCTGGTCACTCTGACTCTCTGACTTACTGATCTCTCTGACTTTCTGGTCTGTGTGACTCTCTGGTCACTCTGACTCTCTGGTCTGTCTGACTCTCTGGTCACTCTGACTCTCTGGTCACTCTGACTCTCTGGTCACTCTGGCTCTCTGGTGTCTCTGACTCTGGTGTCTCTGACTCTCTGGTGTCTCTGACTCTCTGGTCACTCTGACTCTGGTCACTCTGACTCTCTGGTCACTCTGACTCTCTGGTCACTCTGACTCTCTGCTCACTCTGGCTCTCTGGTGTCTCTGACTCTGGTGTCTCTGACTCTCTGGTGTCTCTGACTCTCTGGTCACTCTGACTCTCTGGTGTCTCTGACTCTCTGGTGTCTCTGACTCTCTGGTGTCTCTGACTCTGGTGTCTCTGATTCTCTGGTCTCTCTGACTCTCTGGTGTCTCTGACTCTCTGGTGTCTCTGACTCTCTGGTGTCTCTGACTCTCTGGTGTCTCTGACTCTGGTGTCTCTGATTCTCTGGTCTCTCTGACTCTCTGGTGTCTCTGACTCTCTGGTGTCTCTGACTCTGGTGTCTCTGATTCTCTGGTGTCTCTGACTCTCTGGTGTCTCTGACTCTCTGGTCACTCTGGCTCTCTGGTGTCTCTGACTCTGGTGTCTCTGACTCTCTGGTGTCTCTGACTCTCTGGTCACTCTGACTCTGGTCACTCTGACTCTCTGGTCACTCTGACTCTCTGGTCACTCTGACTCTCTGGTCACTCTGACTCTCTGCTCACTCTGGCTCTCTGGTGTCTCTGACTCTGGTGTCTCTGACTCTCTGGTGTCTCTGACTCTCTGGTCACTCTGACTCTCTGGTGTCTCTGACTCTCTGGTGTCTCTGACTCTCTGGTGTCTCTGACTCTGGTGTCTCTGATTCTCTGGTCTCTCTGACTCTCTGGTGTCTCTGACTCTCTGGTGTCTCTGACTCTCTGGTGTCTCTGACTCTCTGGTGTCTCTGACTCTGGTGTCTCTGATTCTCTGGTCTCTCTGACTCTCTGGTGTCTCTGACTCTCTGGTGTCTCTGACTCTGGTGTCTCTGATTCTCTGGTGTCTCTGACTCTCTGGTGTCTCTGACTCTCTGGTCTATCTGACTCTGGTCACTCTGACTCTCTGGTGTCTCTGACTCTCTGGTCACTCTGACTCTCTGGTGTCTCTGACTCTCTGGTGTCTCTGACTCTGGTGTCTCTGACTCTGGTGTCTCTGACTCTCTGGTCTCTCTGACTCTCTGGTCTCTCTGACTCTCTGGTGTCTCTGACTCTCTGGTCACTCTGACTCTGGTCACTCTGACTCTCTGATGTTCCTCCACAGGTGTGTACAGGAAGGCCTGCCCGCTCCATTGATGAACTCGTACCCCTCAAGCCTGCCACCATTGGACCAATCACCTGTGAGTATAAACCACAGCCCTGGGGTCTCATTTATAAAGCTTGCGTACGCACAAAACGGGGCTGAAAACGTGCGTACGCCAGTTTTCACGCAAAGTCAGTGATTTATAAAAAACAAACTTGGCGGTAGAATGTGCGGTCCTCCACGCAAACTATGACCCTCCCGTAAACCTATGCACTTTTTGGAGACAGTGGGAATTGGAGACACAGATGACCGTACTGTAGTCATACTGCAAAAGTCAGAGAAGCAAGTACTCGTAATATTTATGTATTATATGTTTTTTGACTCAATTTAATATTATAGTGAAGATTAAATACATCAGTGTTATTTGATCTTGAACTGCGTGATAATTGTTCCTTTAGCATCTTGTACAATCCAAATCCAATTTTTTATCAAAATTCAGGGCTGTCTAACCATTAGATTGTCCAACACGTGTAGAAGGGGGAGAAGCCGACTGCATGGAATACAGGATAACATTGCATATACTTTTATATAACCGTAGAAATAACAGAGTGTATAACTAAATATATGTATTTAATACTGTGCATATATCATCATATGTCAAAAATTTGAAATACAGTCGTTAAGCTCCCGCGCAATCCCCACACTCCTTACACTTCAGAATCAGAATTCGTTTTTAATCGCCATGCAAGAAACATAAACATGGAATTTTTTCAGTTTTTTTTTGTATGCCTTGATTCACCGTGAAGAAGAATCACATGGCAGGTTCATGAGAATGATACTAGATTAGCATTAATGAGTTACTTTGCATTGCACATTCATGGTTAAAAATGAGCGTGTTCAGGGCGGGGTGCAATGATACTTTACGTACGCACACTTGTGGTTAAGCTGTGATTTATAAAGCGAACATTGCCTACAGGTGTGCGTACGCACGGTTTTATAAATGTGATTTTTTTGGTGCGTACGCCATTTTACGCTTTTGGACGTACGTACACTTTTAGTAAGAATCCTACGCACTCTTTTATAAATGAGACCCCTGATCAGTCATGACGTTGTCATAGTAACAGTCCCCCTGGTAACCCTGTGTTTGTCTCTGACCTCCAGTTGCCTAGAGTCTGGAGTGAGCTGATGACATCACACCTCCATCAGAACGGCTTCCTGACCATCCCCATGGCAACCAGCTCAGGCTCTCTCCTGTGTTCTGTCTTTTGAAAAGTTTGAACAAATGATGAGAACACCTGCATATAATTAACTATAAGCTTTAAATTACTTACTGTTTCTAAAGGTTTACATTCTATTACTTTCAATATTCTACAAGGGAATAGTGGGGACACTAGCTGGTAAATAAGTATAGCATACTGAATTAATTAATGTACTACTTTTCCTTTAACCTAATCACTTATATGACCAATTTAAATTTAATAATCAAAGCTTGGAAAGCAGCTTGTTTGTTTACAATTTTGCAACTTGTCCTCTTTTTTTAAACTTTAAGCACAAATTCCAAAATTGCACACACAAACTGCACAATGTGTGAGTCGACTAGGCGTCCTGTTGAAGTCTAGGAACTTATTATCGGGAGGAGCCCTGCGCACACGGCTAAAGGAAATCAACCAACAATTATGCTGCAAAATATCCTAATTGAATCATGAAAAAGTTGGTAAATGCGTGTATAAAAATCTTTCAAGTCTAAAAGAGAGAGAGAACTTGTCTTCCCAGGATCGTTGCAGGTACAGTAGACAGCCTCATAGATAAACAGATACATACAATGTAAAGTCTCGATGCTGTGTTGGGGTCTCTGTAGTGCACACCAACATTGTAGACCTGTATCTGCATCATGATGTCTGTTAAAGATTAAAAGACATCCATTTTTGGATATTCATGTCTCACAGAGTACCATTGCGTTTGAAGCATTCATTTTATTTCAAGGTTATGCTTTCTGAAATCTCCTGTTAATACCACTAGATAGAGCCAGATTATTCTCGCTAACTGTAACACCGTTTCAAGAGTGTTACAGTTTTTTTCCTGGAGTTATCATTTTGTCATCAAAGTGGCATTTTGAAAAACGGTCAACGGTTTTGGGAAAAGTTTCAACTTTGATACAGTCACAACAAGAAGAACCTGGATGAAGATCTTCACCAGGGCCGGCTATACGCAGGTGCAAGAGGGGGCAGCGCCCCCTCAAATAAATGTCTTGCCCCCTCAAATCAAAATTTTAGAAGTTGAGAAATCACATTTTAATACGCTCACAAAATTAAGATATTACAAGTTGAGAAAACGATCTGCAGTCGCAGAAAAAGTAAGCCGAAAAAGGGACACACAGCTTCCCTCTCATATCGCTGTTTCAGTATGCAAATGAGCCCAGACGTAGCCTGACAGTGTGGTGTCAGGTTTCACCACGGAGCGGTAAAACTTTGAACAAGCAGCAGCGTTACAAGCACAGAGATGAACATAGACATTAAGAAATTCATCAGAAATGTCTCTACCTTATTTAGAACCCTTGGCGAGATTACTACACACACAAAAAAAATACATCCGGACAATGGAACAACACAGAGGTCATCATCAGACCCAATCAGGTGCCTGCGTTCCGTTACATTTATTCATTTAGCAGACGCTTTTATCCAAAGCGACTTACAAGAGAGAGCTTTTACAAAGAGCATCAGTCATTGAGCATAGCAACGTGATAGACCCCGAACAATCATACATCATGAGAACCTACGGAGCCCCTAAAGTCCCAAAAGTTGATTTTTTTCTTTTCTTGTGCGCACAAGTTATTATCTTGTGGGAACAAGTTATTATCTTGTGCGTACAAGATAATTTACTATGAACTCATATGCATCTCTAACGACTTCCGATGTACACAGCCACGATATAATGGAGAGAACTGAGCTAATCAAGTTTTATTTTATGTATTATTATGTATTTATCACGTATTGTATTTTCATTCCAAGAAGAAAATAAAACTTGATTAGCTCAGTTCTCTCCATTATATCGCACACACAACACAACACAATCGTTGTTTTATGCATTTATAGTTCATCCCTTGGCACTTATTGGTTCTCATGATGTATGATTCAAGATCTAAAAAAACGACTGTGTTCGGGGTCTATCACGTTGCTATGCTCAATGACTGATGCTCTTTGTAAAAGCTCTCTCTTGTAAGTCGCTTTGGATAAAAGCGTCTGCTAAATGAATAAATGTAATGTAAAATGTAAATGTAAATATCGTGGCTGTGTACATCGGAAGTCGTTAGAGATGCATATGAGTTCATAGTAAATTATCTTGTGCGCACAAGATAATAACTTGTGCGCACAAGATAAAAAAATATCTACTTTTGGGACTTTAGGGGCTCCGTAAAGAAACAATGTCAAGGGAAGAACTATAAATGCATAACACAACGATTGTGAACATAAAGCAAGAGATACAACAAACAACACTGGCAAGTCACCATATGGGGACCAACAAATAGTTCTAAAGCACATTAGATTATGTGAAGTGCCATACTATTCCTAAATGCCAATAAATTCTCTAAATAAGTGAGTTTTAAGCCTTCTCCACTAGATGACGCCAGATTACTTTTCGCTAACACCGTTTCAAGACAGAAGTGGGTTAAAATGGTTTTATAACGGGGTTTTTTCCAGGCCTCGAGTAATGATGAAGTCGTATTAAACTAGATTTAAAGACTTGACATCATCTATGTGAACGTGTGCGGGTGCAAGCTATAACGTGTTTTACACGAGTATTAATCTTCATGATGAGATCGTTGAGAATTAACTTAACTTTCACAGTAGCTAAAAATACTTTACTGGTGACGTCACAGGTGATGTCATCTGTTCTTTCAAGTGATGCCATTGGTTCACCTGTGACGTCATCGGTGTTTGTCACACTGAAAAGGTGAAGGTTGGGAAGATTCTAAACTTGAAAAGTTGTGTTCCTCTCCATATCTCTCTATCTCTTTCTCTCTATCTCTTTCTCTCTATCTCTTTCTCTCTATCTCTTTCTCTCTTTCGCTTTTTCCCATCAGGTGTCTCCCAGTAAGGAGATGCCTTGAAGATGGAAGTCACGAAACCGTACTTTATGTGAAATAAAGAGAGAGAAGGAGAGAGGGGATATGGAGAGAGAGAAAAGAGAGAGAGAGAGAGAGGAATAGAGAGAAGAGAGAATGAGACAGAGGGTCGAAGGAGAGAGTTTGAAAGAAGCAGTAGCCTTATTGCTGGAGAGCACGTATTTATTTCACAACACCACTAATTGTGGGTGTGGTTAGCATCACAGCTACCCCCACAGCCTACAATTAGAGTGTGTGTCTGTTTGTGTGTAAGGTAAGTGCATGGATGACAATTTGAATGAGGGCTTGGAAGTTGCAACTGAAGGCGAACTCACAGGAACTGAACGAAGGGTGGAAAAAAAAGGAAAACATTTTACATAAAGAAGAGAAAATGGGAGGGATGGAGAAAGTGACAAAAGAAAGGGAGGGAAGGAGAAAACCAGCCCCAGTCTCAGTCTCAGTCTCGCTCTCGTTCCTTTCCTTCGAGTTCATTCTCTCCATCTGCCAGTGCTGAGGACAGCAGCTGAGGACACCGGACTCCCTCCAGCTGACAGGTGAGTGCTCTCGGTTTGCTTTTCATCGCTCTATCGCTTCTCTTCGTTCTCATTTCCCCTCACCCTCCTCCTACAACCTGTACTTCTTCCACCCTTACAGTAAAAAAAAAAAAAAAAGAGATCTTGTCACCTGTGACTGTGTCTGTCTTTCAGTCGGGCTGGTGCCTGCTCTCCTGTCCTCCACCTCTCCTCCCTCTCTCCTCCTCTTCTCCCTCACCTTCTCTGCTACTCTCCTCCCTGACCTCCTCACACCCCTGTCCTCCTCTCACTCCTGTCCTCCTCTCACCCCTGTCCTCCTCTCACCCTTGTCCTCCTCTCCTCCTCTCTCCTCCTTTCCTCCTCTCACCCCTCTCCTCCTCTCCTCCTCTCTCCTCCTCTCCTCCTCTTCTCCCTCTCCTCGCCTCCTCCCTCTCCTCCTCTCCTCCTCTCCTCCCTCTCCTCTCACTCCTCCACTCCTCCTCCTCTCCTCCCTCTCCTCCCTCTCCTCTCCTCCTCTCCTCCTCTCCTCCCTCTCCTCCTCTCCTCCTCTCCTCCCTCTCCTCCTCTCCTCCTCCTCCTCTCACCCCTCTTCTGCTAACTTCACTTCTTCCTTAGTGTCAAAAACATCTTGACCTAAGCCATCTTCATTAACTTCACACACTTCCACACACTTTCATTTGGCTTCACATATCGGATGAAGGACACCGCTTTAGAGTATTGAAACCTACCCCACCTCACAACCCCAGCTCTATACCCCACCTCACAACCCCAGCTCTATACCCCACCTCACAACCCCAGCTCTATACCCCACCTCACAACCCCAGCTCTATACCCCACCTCACAACCCCAGCTCTATACCCCACCTCACAACCCCAGCTCTATACCCCACCTCACAACCCCAGCTCTATACCCCACCTCACAACCCCAGCTCTATACCCCTTGCAGGTTGTCTGGATCCTTCTGTATATTTGCTTTTGTGTGTGTGTTTGTGTTTTGGGTGGACGTGATGTTTAACTGTGGTGTTTATTTGCTCATGTGTCTCGTTGCGAGATGCAGCTCCGCTATACTGGGAGCCTGTGGACCGACTGTCTGTGGCTTTGGCTGAGACATCCTGTTTATGCTCTCTCTCTCTCTTGTCTCTCTCTGTCTCTCTCTGTCTCTCTGTCTCTCTCTCTGTCTCTCTCTCTCTGTCTCTCTCTCTCTGTCTCTCTCTGTCTCTCTCTCTCTCTGTCTCTCTGTCTCTCTCTCTCTCTGTCTCTCTCTGTCTCTCTCTGTCTCTCTCTCTCTCTGTCTCTCTCTCTCTCTCTCTGTCTCTCTGTCTCTCTCTGTCTCTCTGTCTCTCTCTGTCTCTCTCTGTCTCTCTGTCTCTCTCTCTCTCTCTCTCTGTCTCTCTCTGTCTCTCTCTCTCTCTCTCTCTCTCTGTCTCTCTCTGTCTCTCTCTGTCTCTCTCTCTCTCTGTCTCTCTCTCTGTCTCTCTCTCTCTGTCTCTCTCTGTCTCTCTCTGTCTCTCTCTGTCTCTCTCTGTCTCTCTGTCTCTCTCTGTCTCTCTGTCTCTCTCTGTCTCTGTCTCTCTGTCTCTGTCTCTCTCTCTCTCTCTCTCTCTCTCTCTCTGTCTCTCTCTCTCTCTCTGTCTCTCTGTCTCTCTCTCTGTCTCTCTGTCTCTCTCTCTCTCTCTGTCTCTCTCTCTCTCTCTCTCTCTGTCTCTCTCTCTCTCTCTCTCTGTCTCTCTCTGTCTCTCTCTCTGTCTCTCTCTCTCTCTCTCTCTCTGTCTCTCTCTCTCTGTCTCTCTCTCTCTCTCTCTGTCTCTCTCTCTGTCTCTCTCTCTGCCTCTCTCTCTCTTTCTGTTAGCTTGTCTTCTCTCTCGGTCTTTGCTTCTCTGTCTCTCTCTGCCTCTCTGCCTTTCTCTCTTTCTCTCTCTCTTTCCCTCTTTTGTCTGCCTCTCTACCTCTGTCTCTCTCTCTTTCTCTCTCCCTCAATTTCTCCCTCAATCGCTCTCTCTCTCTCTCTTTGCTTCTGACTTGTAAGGCTGCATTGGATCTCTCTGAAAATTATAGAGGAGCGTTCCATGTTGTCACCCATGTGTAATTACATGCCCTGAACGAGGAATGTGCGATTTGTGTTGATTATTTTGTTTTCTTTTTTTTTTGTGGTTTAACGTGTCTTGCATCTTGTGCTGAGTAGTTATAACGTGTTCAGGCAAAGAAGTCAAGTTTATTTGTGTGTTGTGAAGGAATTGGACGACAGTGTTCAGTCTGAAACACGTTTGCATTGCGTAGGAATCGCCAGATACAATATGGAAACGCTTACAGGCCGCCCTGGACTTCTAATCTTTTTATAACAACAGGATCATCCGTTACTGTCACTCTCTCATCTCCCTCTCCTCCCCTTCCTCCCTCTTCTTCTTCCTCCCCCCTTCTCCCCCCTCCTTCCTCCCCCCTCCTCTCCTCCCCCTCCTTCCTCCCCCTCCTCCCCCCTCCTCCCTCAGGTCCAAGATGTTGAGCCTCCTGCTGTTCATGAGCTCCCCTCTCTCCCTCCTCTCCCCCTCCCTCCTCCTCCTCCTCCTCCCCCTCCCTATGGTGACGGCCTGCACCCCCCCAGGACCCCCGAACCCCGGGTGCGCCTGGCCGGCGTGGGGCGAAGGGGGCCCCACGAGGGGCCGCGTGGAAGTGTTCCATAACGGAGCTTGGGGGCACGGTGTGCGACGATGAAGTGGACCTGAGACTAGCCAACGTCGTGTGCAGGGAGCTGGGGGTACACACACAGCCTCACCTGGGCTCACCAGCGCCAAGTTCGGAGAGGGACAAGGTGGGCCTTGTATTTCGTCATTTAGCACAGGGGGTCCCCCAACCTTTTTATCACCGCGGACCGGTCAACGCTGGGGGGGGGGGGGGGGGGGGGGGCCTGGGCTTATATTGCGAATATAATAATAAACGTGATTCCACTGTGTTCTGGTATGCGACTTCATTAGCAGCTTCCTCGTAACATTGCGCCAACATAACGTGTATGACATCAAAGTCTCTGTTAACATCCTCTCTCAATAAATTAGAAAAAAATACACATGGAAAAATAAATAAAGAACAAGAACCAGCAATTCCCAAAGACGTCAGTTTTTTTACTCATTTTTCTAACTTGTGGGTAAAAAACATTGGCGCTCAAGTGACCGAGGTGTAACCGAGCGCCAACCCTCGGAGCGGAGCTCGCTTTAAACCATCGTTAGGGACGGTGTGTGCGTGTGTGTTCGCTGAATGTTCCAGGGTTGTTGTCTTGCACATCCAGTCTTGTGATGATGAAAGTGTTTTGTCCGTCTCTTCCTGAGTGACAGTTCCAGTTGAGTTCTGGATTAAATAAGTATTTAACAACCTGCAGACTGGGAGAGAAATGACCAGACCTCTGGCAACAACATGAGACAGTACAAGGCTCAGCTCTCAATCATGTGGAAATAAGTGGGTTTTGAGGCTTGAGGGGGCAGTTATGACGTTACAACGGTCTTCAGAGAAAAGGGTGTTTAGTGGTGATTAATATAAGTGCACAGAAAATCCAATTTCTTCCACACTACTGAAAGCTAAACATGTTTGTTTCAAGTGAACCTGACCCCCCCCCACTCCTCCCCCCTACTCCTCCCCTCTTCTCTTCTCTCCCCTCTTCTCTCCTTCCTTCCCCTCCCTCCATCCACTCATCCCTCTTCTCTTTCCCTCCTCCCTCCACACCTCCCTCTTCCTCCCCTCCCCCCCTCTCCTTTTCCTCCTCCCCCCCTCCCCCCCCACCCTCCTCCCCCCCCCTCCTCCCCTTTCCCCCCCCCCCCAGGTCTGATTTGGTTGGACAACGTTCGCTGCGTGGGCACCGAGGCCGTCCATCACTTCCTGTCGCTCGAACGGCTGGGGGTGTGAACGACTGCTCGCACGCTGAGGACCTGGGCGTCATCTGCAGTCAGAATCGCCTTCCTGGCTCCGCCCCCGTCCCCGCCGCCGCCGCCCCCTCCTCCAGCAGCCAGCCAATCAGCGCCGGCCTCGTCCCCCGGAGAACGCGAGGTCACGAGATCGCCCTCTTCCGAAACCCTCCCGGCAGCCCCAGAAGTCAAAGTTCACCGCTGCAGCGGCGAGGTCACGAGATCCAGATCCTTCGGCGGCAACAGGGAGGGGTGGCGAGGGGCGGGCCAGGAGAGCAACGCCACGCCCCCAGGGGCATCAGATACCCCCCCGCCTCGCCAATGGCGCGGCCTACAGGCAGGGGCAGGATATGGGCCGGGCCGTACCACCAGCAACCAGGCAGGGGTGGGATCTGGGCAGGGGGGGGGGGTCGCAGACCATCAGGAGGGAGGCGGAAAGGGGGGCCGAAGGGAACCATGTGGAGCCAGAGGCTGAGCCCATTCCAGATCAATACCAGGTGAGTGGAGTCATGTGGTTAAGGTGTTGGGCCAGTAATCAGAAGGTTCCCTGGTTCGAACCTTCTGTTCGAACCTTCAACCTCCCTGTGTCAACATGACGGGGTGTCCTTGGGTAAAGCACTTCACCCTACTTGCCAGGGACAATCTCCCTGAGGCAAGTAGGGTGAAGTGCTTTACCCAAGGACACAACATCACATAGCCCCAGCCGGCAATCGAACTCACAACCTTCCAATCATGAGGCCAACACCTTAACCTGCTGAGGCACCTGACTCCCTCATGACATGATGAGGGGAGCGTGCTGAAGGACTAGGATGGGGGTGACCAACAGTCCAGAAGTTCTACAGCAGCTGCTCCAGCACACCTGATTCTAATGATGAGGCTTCCACAGAGCTTGATAGCAACCCATTCATTAGAACGGACCAGGGTTGGACACCCCTGGACGAGGATAGAGCTTCTTTCGCCGCTGTTTGATTGGACGCCGAAATCCCTGATTGGAATTTAACGACACAGGAAATGGGTTTTCTCATGCACGCATCTGTAAGGATGCACAAAAAGACACACGTACGCAATCTCAGCGATCCACATTGGCAGTCGCTCTCAAGGCCTAATTACAGACCGCCCTAAAACCAGTTCTCCACCAATCGGATTCAATCCCCTCATTTTCTGCCGATGTCAACCACCTGTGATTAGTCCACTGAACTTGCTGCTATTCTCGGAGCAGGAAATAACACCAGGATGTAATCCCGCCTTTTTCTTCTGTAATCATTGCGGGCACAGGCTGCCCACGACACACACACACCTAAACACACACACACACAGCGTCCACACCTAAACACACTCTTAAACAAACACACACGCCTTCAGTGTGTTTGCTGTTGGCGCGGGTGATCACAGAAGGTCTTGATTAGAAGCGAGATGTTGTTTACACACTGCAAGACGTCTCCCCTTCCTCCCCACCCATGTCACCCTCCTCTGCTCCTCCTCTGCTCCTCCCCTGCTCCTCCCCTGCTCCTCCCCTTCTCCTCCCCTTCTCCTCCCCTGCTCCTCCCCTGCTCCTCCTCTGCTCCTCCCCTTCTCCTCCCCCTTCTCCTCCCCTGCTCCTCCCCTGCTCCTCCCCTGCTCTTCCTCCTTCTCCTCCCCTTCTCCTCCCCTGCTCCTCCCCTGCTCCTCCCCTTCTCCTCCCCCTTCTCCCTCCCTTGCTCCTCCCTGCTCCTCCCCTGCTCCTCCTCTGCTCCTCCCCTGCTCCTCCCCTGCTCCCTCCCCTGCTCCTCACGGACTCCCCCCACAACTCCACCTCCCTCTTAGACATTTATTTGAACATTTATTCATTTAGCAGTCGTTTCATCCAAAGCGACTTCCAAGAGAGAGCTTTACAAAAGAGCATCAGTCACTGAGCATAGCAAAGTGATAGACCCAGAACACAGCGGGTTTATAGATGATGAAACATACATCGTGAGAAAACAAAGTGCCAAGAGAAGAGCTATAAGATCTTTTAGCCGAACAAATTACTAATTTAAGGTGAGTCTCAGACAGACAGTAGTCTACCTGTGGGACGCGAACAATAAAGCAACAACACTAGCTAGTTTCCGCTCTGGGATTAAAAAGTAATTCAACTAAGTCCCTTCGACCCTCTCCCTTCAGGACTAACCCAAGCTCACCTCTCACCCTCCTCCCCGTCTCCCCCGTCTCCCCCCCCTCGCAGGGTTTCGTCCAGGGTGCGTCTGGAAGACGTGCGTCTGCGGCCGGTCCTGTCCGGTCGGCACGGCGCCCTGCTGACCGAGGGCGTTCCTGGAAGTGAAGCATGCTGGGAGATGGCGCCATGTGTGCGACCAGGGCTGGGATCTGAGCGGGAGCAGAGTGGTGTGCGGCATGCTGGGATACCCTGCGGCCGAGCCCCACGACCAGATCGCCTACAGGTCAGCGGGGGTGGGGGCGGGGGGGGGGGGGGGGGGGGGGGGGGGGGGGGGACAGTTGTGCGTGCGGGAGTCGATCAAATCCCTTTTCCCGCAGACGATTCGAATCTCGTGTCATTACGAGGCGCTTGGTGGAAACTGTGTAAGGAGCAGTTACCTTCCAGAACCCTCTTCCTGTTTGACCGCTTTCTCCCCCCCCCCTCTCTCTCTCTCTCTCTCTCTCTCTCTTTCTCTCCTCTCTCTTTCCCTCTTTCTCTTTCTCTCCCCCCCCTCTCTCTCTCTCTTTCCCTCTTTCTCCCCCCCCCTCTCTCTCTCTCCTCTCTTTCCCTCTTTCTCTTTCCCCCCCCCCTCTCTCTCTCTCTCTCTCTTGCTCTCTGGCTTCCTGTTTCTCACTGACCCCGCCCACTTTTTTAGCGTTTGTGGTTCAGCTTGGAAACAGCAGAAAGTTCTGCAGGGATCGTTCTCAGTCCGGTCACACTGTCACCAGTCATGTTCCCAGAATATTCAGCAGCCACACACTCACACCTCACACACTCACACACTCACACACTCACACACTCACTCACACACTCACACACTCCCGGGATCGTCTCCCTCCCAGTTCCCTTGAATTAATCCAGCCAATGAGAATCTTTTCTCCTGTTATTGTTTAGAAGGTGGTCGTTTTTATGCTCGCTGAGGAACAGAGGTATTGTGGGGGAAAAACAACAACATGTTTGTCTGTGTTTGGATGAGGGGAGAGAGAGGTGGGGGAGAGAGGGAGAGAGAGAGGTGGGGGAGAGAGAGAGAGAAGAGGTGGGGGAGAGAGAGAGAGAGAGAGGTGGGGAGAGAGAGAGGGAGAGAGAGAGAGGTGGGGGAGAG
>CM059342.1:435105-437968 GCA_030340685.1 Protosalanx chinensis | reverse complement strand
AGCTGCTCTCAGGTCTGTGTAGCTGCTCTCAGGTGTGTGTAGGTGCTCCCAGGTGTGTGTAGCTGCTCTCAGGTGTAGGTACCTGTTCTGCAGGGCCTCAGGCAGAGTGAGGGGCAGCTGGTAGTAGATGAGACCCACCAGCAGAGCAAAGAAGATGCTGAGAGCCATCTGTGAGCGTAGGAGGTCTGAGGGTTCCTGAGACAGTTCAACACTGTGCGAGCACACACAACACGCATCTGACACACACACACACACACAGGTACACACACACACACATACACAGGTACACACACAGGTACACACACACGTTTAAAAAGACTCTGGTCAAAGTTAAAGTTCTCTCTACACTTCTTCACTCAAGTAAAGAAGAATGTGTTGATTCCTCATCAAGGAGTCATAACTGATGTAAACTTTGTTATGAAACACACACACACACACACACTCTCCCTGTATCTGACCCGGCACCAGAAGGAAGTGACATAGGCAGCTCACCTGATACCAGAAGGAAGTGACATAGGCAGCTCACCTGATACCAGAAGGAAGTGACATAGGCAGGTTTCTGTCCTTGACCTTTGACCTGGGTTGGTGGCTGCTGATCACATGTTGCAGCTGGTCACACACTTCCTGGTACAGAGAGGACTGCTGGTAGCGACATGATAAAGGATTCTTGTCCTCTGCTGAAAGAAGACCAGAGAGTGTGTGTGTGTGTATGGCTGTGTGTCTGTGTGTACCTGTGTGTGTGTACCTGTGTGTGTGTGTGTACCTGTGTGTGTGTGTGTACCTGTGTGTGTGTGTGTACCTGTGTGTCTGTGTGTACCTGTGTGTGTGTACCTGTGTGTGTGTGTGTGTACCTGTGTGTGTGTGTGTACCTGTGTGTGTGTGTGTACCTGTGTGTGTGTGTGTACCTGTGTGTCTGTGTGTACCTGTGTGTGTGTACCTGTGTGTGTGTGTGTACCTGTGTGTGTGTGTGTACCTGTGTGTGTGTACCTGTGTGTGTGTGTGTACCTGTGTGTGTGTGTGTACCTGTGTGTGTGTGTGTACCTGTGTGTGTGTACCTGTGTGTGTGTGTGTACCTGTGTGTGTGTGTGTACCTGTGTGTGTGTGTGTACCTGTGTGTGTGTACCTGTGTGTGTGTGTGTACCTGTGTGTGTGTGTGTACCTGTGTGTGTGTGTGTACCTGTGTGTGTGTACCTGTGTGTGTGTGTGTACCTGTGTGTGTGTGTGTACCTGTGTGTGTGTGTGTACCTGTGTGTGTGTTCTCCAAGGCTGATCTGGCCTCACCGTTAGTGATGTCCAGGAAGAAGTCAGCAGGGTTGTTGAAGGGCTCACAGTGGAACCCTGCCAGGACACGCCCCCCCCTCATTATGATGTCATAATAACATTCTGTTGGTTTATTATGATTTCATGAAGACAGTATGTGCCACTTTATGATTAGCTCATAAAGACACTCGTGGCTCACCCCTCCTCCCCCCTCCTCCCCATCCTCCCCCATCCTCACCCATCCTCCCCCATCCTCATCCATCCTCACCCATCCTCCCCCATCCTCACCCATCCTCCCCCATCCTCACCCATCCTCATCCATCCTCACCCATCCTCCCCCATCCTCACCCATCCTCCCCCATCCTCACCCATCCTCACCCATCCTCACCCATCCTCACCCATCCTCACCCATCCTCACCCAGGTCAGTAAAGTATCCTAGCGCCTTGTGGGCGTGGCCAGCGTAGACCACCTCCCCTTTGTGCATCAGAGTCAGGAAGTCAAACTGTCTGAAGATCGCAAATCTGGGCTGGTGGATTGAAAAGATGATGGTCTTCCCTCGGCGAGACAAGCTGGACACACACACAAATACACACACACACACATATATACATGTCTGAGTATGTGTGTGTCTGAGTGTGTATCTGAGTGAGTGTGTGTGTGTGTGTGTACCTGTGCAGCAGAGTAATGATGGCTCCAGCAGTGTTGGAGTCCAGGCCAGTGGTGGGCTCGTCCAGAAACAGCAGAGAGGGGGAAGTGATCAGCTCCATCCCAATACTGCACCTCTTCCTCTCCCCCCCTGACACCCCCCGCAGGAACTCTGTCCCTATCTACACACACACACACACCTTGGTGTTTGTAAGAGTGTGAGAGTGTGAGTGAGTGTGTGGAGTGTGTAGGTGTGTGGTGTGTGGAGTGTGTAGGTGTGTGGTGTGTGTGTGTGTGTGTGTGTGTACCTTGGTGTGAGCACAGTCTATCAGTCCCAGATCCTGGATGATGTCATCCACTCTCCGGTGCTTCTGGAGGAGGAGTGAAGGTGTGGATCCAGTCGCAGGTTTGCACTAAACAGCAGGTTCTCCCTCACTGACAGGGTCCCCATGAGGATGTCATCCTGGGGGAGACAGAGAGGGGGAGGGAGGGAGGTGAGAGGAAGGAGGGTCATGTAATCAGGTCATGCGATCAGGTCATGCGATCAGGTCATGCGATCAGGTCATGTGATCAGGTCATGTGATCAGGTCATGTGATCAAGTCATGCGATCAGGTCATGTGATCAGGTCATGTGATCAGGTCATGTGATCAGGTCACCTGCACCACGTAGGCTGACATGAGCCTGAGGTCAGAGGTCACGACCTTCCCGTCTACCATCACACATCCTGAACGCAGTCCTGCTGATCCTTCCTGCCTGAGATCACATCCAGCAGCCTGCACACACACACACACACACACTGTGTGTTACTGAGTTTACTGTGTGTGTGTCTGTGTGTGAGTGAGTGTGTGTGTGTGTGTGTGTGAGTGAGTGAGTGTGTGTGTGTGAGTGTGTGTGTGAGTGAGTGTGTGTGTGAGTGAGTGTGTGTCTGTGTGTGAGTGAGTGAGTGTGTGTGTGTG
>CM059342.1:415105-432605 GCA_030340685.1 Protosalanx chinensis | reverse complement strand
GTTCCTAGACTTCATCAGGACGCCTAGTCGACTCACACATTGTGCAGTTTGTGTGTGCAATTTTGCAAAGTTTAAAAAAAGATGACAAGTTGCAAACTGTGATTGAATTTTGCAGTGAATAAATCATTTCTTTATTAGTCAGATTACATCAAGCTTTGATTATTAAACTTAAATTCATCATATAGGTGATTAGGTTAAAGGAAAAGTTGTACATTAATTCAGTAGGCTATACTTATTTACCAGTGTCCCCACTATTCCCTTGTAGAATATTAAAAGTAATAGAATGTAAACCTTCAGAAACAGTAAGTAATTTAAAGCTTATAGTTAATTAAATGCAGGTGTTCTCATTATTTGTTCAAACTTTTCAAAAGACAGAACACAGGAGAGAGCCTGAGCTGGTTGCCATGGGGATGGTCAGGAAGCCGTTCTGATGGAGGTGTGATGTCATCAGCTCACTTCAGACTCTGGTCAACTGGAGGTCAGAGACAAACACAGGGTTACCAGGGAGACTGTTACTATAACAACGTCATGACTGATCAGGGCTGTTGTTTATACTCACAGGTGATTGGTCCAATGGTGGCAGGCTTGAGGGGTACGAGTTCATCAACGGAGCGGGCAGGCCTTCCTGTACACACCTGTGGAGGAACACCAGAGAGTCAGAGTGACCAGAGAGTCAGAGAGACCAGAGAGTCAGAGTGACCAGAGAGTCAGAGTGACCAGAGAGTCAGAGTGACCAGAGAGTCAGAGTGACCAGAGAGTCAGAGTGACCAGAGAGTCAGAGTGACCAGAGAGTCAGAGAGACCAGAGAGTCAGAGTGACCAGAGAGTCAGAGTGACCAGAGAGTCAGAGTGACCAGAGAGTCAGAGTGACCAGAGAGTCAGAGAGACCAGAGTCAGAGACACCAGAGAGTCAGAGTGACCAGAGAGTCAGAGTGACCAGAGAGTCAGAGAGACCAGAGAGTCAGAGTGACCAGAGAGTCAGAGAGACCAGAGAGTCAGAGTGACCAGAGAGTCAGAGTGACCAGAGAGTCAGAGACACCAGAGAGTCAGAGTGACCAGAGAGTCAGAGTGACCAGAGAGTCAGAGAGACCAGAGAGTCAGAGTGACCAGAGAGTCAGAGAGACCAGAGAGTCAGAGTGACCAGAGAGTCAGAGTGACCAGAGAGTCAGAGACACCAGAGAGTCAGAGAGACCAGAGTCAGAGTGACCAGAGAGTCAGACAGACCAGACAGTCAGAGAGATCAGTAAGTCAGAGAGTCAGAGTGACCAGAGTCAAACAACAGAGTCAGAGAGACCAGAGGGTTAGAGAGACCAGAGAGTCAGAGAGACCAGAGAGTCAGAGAGACCAGAGAGTCAGAGAGACCAGGAAGCAGGGTGAGAGGACTCACAGGAGAGCAAGTGGAGTTCCTCTGGTTACACAGGCTGAGGTGGCAGTGCAGGTAGACGTCCCTGTAGTCCCCCTGGAACAGGAACAGCAGCGCAGAGAAGCGACCCTGCAGGGACACGCCACTCTCATCCACGGACACCTGGCGACGGTCGGTGGGACACCTGGAGGAATGATGAGCTTTAGACACAAACACTCACACACAGAAGAGAAAACACATTTCAATATCCAGGCTCACATACTGGTTTTGGATGAGGAAGTATTTCAGGAGGTCATTAGGATCAGGGGTGTGAGTGGCGTAGCAGTCCTCCAGGACGACCACAAAGGTCTCAGCGTCCGTCTCTTCAACAGACACGCCCACATGCAGGATGGAGCCCAGAGGCAGATTGATCGGGCCTGCAGAGTAAGGTTCTGTGTAGTTGGCATCACGGAACAGAGACATGGAGGTACTGGCCTGGGCACCCTCTACTTCCACCGCACCTTCAAGACTGACAAGATATGGAGCAAGTAAACAACAAGTTTATTTGTTTACTTGTAAGGTGAGAACACACAAGTTAAATTGGAAACTAAGAGTGTCTTTGTTGGAGTTTGTGAGGGTCCACCTACTTAAGGAATGGCTTGATGGCCATATCCAGGGTAGCCTCTATCTCCAGAAGATAGGAGCAGGAGAAAGGGATTATCAGGGGTTGAACCAAGGTCTCACTGATCGGGTAGATAAACAGACTGTTGGAGTAGATGGCGTAGCTGCCGTTGGTCTGGAGAGAGAAGGAAGAGGACAATAGCAGATGTCCAACCTGTGCAGGGTTGATCAATCAGGCAGAAACAGGCAGGCAGACTTGTAGAGGGACCGTGTTCTCACCCTCAGAGTTGTTCCACAGCTGCCCTCCCAGCGCTCCATCTGGAACCACACCGTGCCATTCCGCTCCTCAGAGGAGCAGCGAGGATTGGCCAGGTGAGCAGAGGAGGAGTCCTGATGGTCTGCTGCTAGCTGGGACTTGAGGAGACCCACATCAAGGTAGTCACTCCCACAAATCAGCTCTGGGGATGGAGAGGAACGAGGAATAGTGAAAATGGAGAATAACATGAATTTTTGGACGATACGACAAAGTAGAGGGGGCAACAAAAATGATTAGCATGCAAAATACCAAATCCAGCTGTTGTTGTCGTGGGAGCAGCTGTGGTCGCCGGGGGAGGAGCTTTGGTCGCCGGGGGAGGAGCTTTGGTCGCAGGGGGAGGAGCTTTGGTCGCCGGGGGAGCAGCTGTTGTCGTGGGAGCAGCTGTTGTCATGGGAGCAGCTTTGATTAAGTTTATTGATGTTATATGTGTATTGTGTGTCAATCATTTAACAGGCCTGAAATTAAAACATGTTCGGTTTAACACTCACCCTCACAGACCACCCCTACATCATCGTAGTGAGAGCAAGGCATTAGGGGAAGACGGTTGCAGTTTTGCAGAGAGGACTCTGACCCTGTACATTCAACTGACCCCATCAGGACTGGGCCTTTTCCTGGGCCAAATGAGGGCGAAGCAGACACGGCACGACCACAACCCATTTGTCTGCACACCACCTCTGTATTTGCCGGGATCCAGTAGTTGATACACACCGTCCCCCATAGACCCTGGTAGAATATCTCCACTCTCCCGCTGCAGCCAGGGTTGTCAGGGTTACCGTTGACCAATCTCATAGTATTGACTATGGCGACTGATTACAGACAGGGTTAGAGCATCGTGGTTGTGAAAGAAGATGAAGAATAAAGATAATTTAGTGGGCAACATGTTCTGGAAGAGCACTGGAGACATGTTCTAGAACAGGACTGGAGATGTTAATTGAAGTATTATGCGTTTTGTCTGTCAGTCATTACCAGTGCTGTGATTTAAACGGATGGTTTAACACTCACCCTCACAGACGACCCCAGCATCACGACTGTGGCCGCATGAAGATGTCTGATTGTTGCAGTTTTGCAGAGAGGTCTCTGACCCTAAACACGCAACATTTTCCACCAAGCTTTGCCCGCTGCCCCCGCCAAAACTGGCTCCGATTGGAGCCTTCAGGGCACGGCCACAGTTCATTTGCCTGCACGCCACCTCAGCATCCGGCATGCCCCATTGGTTGTCACACACCGTCCCCCAAGAGGACCCTTTTAAGATCTCCACTCTCCCGGAGCAGGTAGGGTTGTTAAGGTCACCGCTGACCAATCTTATAGGATTGAAACCTATGGAGTGGATTACAGACAGCAGCCCAGAGAAGAAAATAGGACAAGGGAACATTAGTGAACAGGATGGGGTAACGTTTTTGAAATGGACGTGCTAGACTGAGGAACAGCTTCTTCCCCAGAACTGTGACACTCCTGAACTCCACTAGACCCCACCCCCCTATATAACCCCCGCCCCCCCAAAGAACCCCCGTCACCCTATATTTGCACATTTCTGTTCATTTCTGTTTGTTCATGTTGCACCACCTGCATAATTGAGTTGTTATTTGCACTATCTGTTCATTTTGCACATCTGCACATCTGTTACTGTACTACCTGTTCATTTTGTTCATTTTGCACATCTGCTCATTGCATCATTAGGACTACCTGTACATACATGCAACCCTGTCATTTCTGTTTAATACTGTGGCATCTTGTACTATACAGCTGTACATTTGTCTATAATCACTTTAATCTGTACATACCCTGTATATTCTGATTATACTGTTCATACTGTGTATATTCTGAGTATACTCATATCTACTATATGCTGCTGTAATAACTGTTTTGCACTTCTGGTTGGATGCTAACTGTATTTCGTTACCCTGTACTTGTACCTGTGTAATGACATTAAAGTTAAATCTAATCTAATCTAACATTGGTAAGAAAAAAATGAAAGAAATCATCACCAGTGCTGTAATTTAAACGGATGGTTTAACACTCACCCTCACAGATGATCCCAACATCGTCCTCGTGGCCACAGTCTGCGACGCCAATGGCATTGTGCTTGCAGTCGTCCAGAGAGAGTTCTGACCCTGTACAATTAACATTGTCCAGCCAGATTTTACCGACTCCCTCGCCAAAGGGGGCAGATTCCATAGAATACAAGGCTCTGCCACATTCCAGGTTTCTGCACACCACCTCTGCATTGGCTTGTATCCAGAAGTCATCACACACCGTCCCCCATTGACCCAGGAGGTAGATCTCCACTCTGCCACCGCAACGGCTGTTATAACGGCTGTCATAGTCACCGTTGACCAATCTCAGAGGAGCGTTTGCTGTAAAGTACAGACAGTAGCAGAGAGAACGTTGTCATAGATTATGTGTGTTCATTTCCTGTTTGTGAGCAGCTCCCTGTCTCTACAGCTGTTAAAGAAGTTACAGACAGCATCCTAGAGAGAGCAAAACACAGGAAGGTCAAATTGGGCCCAATTACACAACAGGTCAATCACTACTCCCAGACAGCTAGTGGCCCACATATGCTCTTGTGTGGCGCGATGAGCCAGAATGTCAGATTTATGAATGTTTGTGTACTGGCCAAATTTGGGACCACCTTCAAAACCATCTTCTCATGAACTATAGATCCGCCTTGAAATGTATTATTTGTAGAATATGTCTGTCTATCTGGTGATATGGAATAAAAATGCAATAAAAAATAGCTGAAACAGGTGTACGTGTTCACATTACCTCAATATATTTGTGTCAGTAAATCAAGTATTGATTAATTATTTTTACTTATGGTTTTTCAATCAAAACAGGCTTCAATTTGAAATTGCACTGACGTACCATGGATAGTTTCACCTGGTTTTGGCAAAATATGTCTTAATTAAAGCTGTTAAACTTTGGTCAAATCTAACAATGCTTGCCACAGGAGAAACTTTTTTATAGATTAACTGACCAAATGAATTTCCATCACTGAGATCAGCTGAATGTGCTGAACCATTTACATTTACATGTATTTAGCAGACGTTTTATACAAAACAACTTCCAAGAGAGAGCTGACACAGAGCCTAACCCCACAGTGAGAGGTCATAGTCTCAACACAGAGCCTAACCCCACAGTGAGAGGTCATAGTCTCAACACAGAGCCTAACCCCACAGTGAGAGGTCATAGTCTCAACACAGAGCCTAACCCCACAGTGAGAGGTCATAGTCTCAACACAGAGCCTAACCCCACAGTGAGAGGTCATAGTCTCAACACAGAGCCTAACCCCACAGTGAGAGGTCATAGTCTCAACACAGAGCCTAACCCCACAGTGAGAGGTCATAGTCCCAACACAGAGCCTAACCCCACAGTGAGAGGTCATAGTCTCAACACAGAGCCTAACCCCACAGTGAGAGGTCATAGTCTCAACACAGAGCCTAACCCCACAGTGAGAGGTCATAGTCTCAACACAGAGCCTAACCCCACAGCGAGAGGTCATAGTCTCAACACAGAGCCTAACCCCACAGCGAGAGGTCATAGTCTCAACACAGAGCCTAACCCCACAGCGAGAGGTCATAGTCTCAACACAGAGCCTAACCCCACAGCGAGAGGTCATAGTCTCAACACAGAGCCTAACCCCACAGCGAGAGGTCATAGTCTCAACACAGAGCCTAACCCCACAGTGAGAGGTCATAGTCTCAACACAGAGCCTAACCCCACAGCGAGAGGTCATAGTCTCAACACAGAGCCTAACCCCACAGTGAGAGGTCATAGTCTCAACACAGAGCCTAACCCCACAGTGAGAGGTCATAGTCTCAACACAGAGCCTAACCCCACAGCGAGAGGTCATAGTCTCAACACAGAGCCTAACCCCACAGTGAGAGGTCATAGTCTCAAAATCCAGCCACAATCTCTAGGACTATCAAGATTGGAATAATCTGCTATAATCTACTTCAACTCAATTATTATTATGTTTTTGCTTCTGTACAAATGAAATGTACGAGAGTCTGGTAGAGACAAGGCTAGATATCATCAGCACTCATCAGTAGAATCAACAATGTTAATATCCTACCTGAAGCAGGATGAAGAGCCTGTATGACCAGGAGGAACAACAGACCCTCTGACATCACCATCATGCAAGGCTTCATTCTCACTGAACTAAAATAAACCTTAAAAAACATTTACATTCACATATGAGCAACACAAACTCAGATTAGCTCGTTTTCTGTCAGCAAGACTCACTATTGTCCTCACATTCACTCATCTGATTTATCTTTACTTATTAGCAATGTGTTATATTTATATAAATCATTGCTAATAAGGGGAATAAGTAATTGCTAATAAGTTTCCCCAAGGGGATTAATAAAGTATTCTGAAATACATATATGTAAAAGCATTGGGTATTTGGGCATTTGTAGTTTAGTTAACTTTAGAATACAACTAAATCAGAAACAGTATAAAAAGTATAGAAAATATAGATATGACATTTATAAGATGTAAAGATTTATGTGAATTGTTATGTCATGCTCAAGTCAAGCTAATGCAAATATATCATCCCAGTGAAGTTTCCAGGTAGATGTTCGTACTTACATGCACCAGATCGTTGGTCTGATCACACTTGTTCTCTCCTCAGTCAATGTGAAGACACTGATGATGTCTCCAAAGGGCCTTTTTATTCTCTTCTGCACCTGCCTGCTGTCAACACAGGTGTGTGTGTTCTCTGTCTAATGGGGTCAATTTAAATCTTCCACACGTCAAAATACCACAGTTGGAATGTTGCCATTCTTGTACATATTGGAGAAACACTAAAATGGGAGCTTGCACACTCACCTCTCTACAGGAACCTGTTTAACTAGAATATTTTTCTGAGAACACATTTGACATTTGGCAGATGACCTGGCAGATGACCTGTCTCATTTCTGTCCAATTCTTCTGTCTTTCTGTGTCTCTTTCGATCTCTTGTGCTCTCGCTCTCTCAGACAAAAGCCATAATCACCTCCACAGATCGGGTTTAATGATCCTGATCGGCCCTCTTTAAGAAGGCCTGGCCCACCGACCGACTGTGTGTGTGAACGGGACGTCTGTGTGTGTATATTTACATTTAATTCATCTTTCTAGGAGATGCTCTTATCCAAAGCAACTTAGAAATGTAGCATGTAAAAAGTACAGGAGCGTTTCAATCTTCATGAGTGCATTTATTTACCAGCGTTGTGTTTAGTTAGACGTCCTGTTTCTATTTCTTTTTTGTTGCTCCCATTGAAGCTCTGTAGTACCTGAAGTCACAGTAGCGAGGCTAGTCTACGAGACGAGGCAGAGGTGAACTTGATGAATTCGGTGTGAACAGATAGAGTCCAAGACTCTCATTCATTCAGGGCCTTACAAATCAAATCAGGCTTTATTTGTTCAGCCTTTTTTACAAGCAATGTCACAGAGGGCTTCACATGCGCCCATAGAACTGCCCCTCATATGCCCATAGAACTGCCCCTCATATGCCCATAGAACTGCCCCTCAACCAACCTAAACCCTCAAGGAAGACGAGGAAAAACTCCCAGAAAAACTCACTAGGGAGAAAAAATGGAAGAAACCTTGGAAGGAGCAATTCAGTGAGGGATCCCCTCCTCCAGGGACGGTTGGAGAAAGTGAAGAGCAGAACACAGGTTAAACAGTCATAACTCTAGAGAGAGTTAGTTGGTTGTTAAAACATCAAATCCCAATACTCAACTTGGATCTGACGTAGCACAAAGTCAGTTTAGGAAGCAAATGATGTGAAACAACATTCAAGGATTTTTTATAGTATGGGTTCAGGTGGCTCAGTGGTTAAGGTGTTGAGCTCATGATTGGAAGGCCGTGAGTGCGATTCCCGGCTGTGGCTACATGACGTTGTGTCCTTGGGCAAGGCACTTCACCCTACTTGCCTCAGGGAGAATGTCCCTGTACTTACTGTAAACTGCTTTGGATTAAAGCATCTGATAAATGAATGAATGTAAACATCACTGCAGCTGAACCTGACAACCATTTTAGTCTGCATGTGCGTGTAATTGAACTTTGACCTTTGTGTGTGCAGGGCATAAAGGTTTTTTATTTTTTCAATTCAGTATGCAAGGTAAAAACATTTGGTAAAAAAACTTTTTTACCTGGTTCATTTTTATTCCTTAACAGCAGATCGATAGACGTATTCTACAAATAATACATTTCAAGGCGATTGGATCTATAGTTAATGAGAAGATGTTCCCACACTTGTTCTCTCCTCAGTCAATGTGAAGACACTGATGATGTCTCCAAAGGGCCTTTTTATTCTCTTCTGCACCTGCCTGCTGTCAACACAGGTGGGTGTGTTCTCTGACATACTGTACATGTCCACTGTTCTACAGTAACCTGCTTAGCTAGAAGATCTGAATATACGTTGGCACATCATACACATCATAACTGCTTCATACATGAAAGCTTAAATGTCCCTGTGTCCCCAGTCTGTGTGAGTTACTAGACCTTTGGGTGTCAGATGACCTCCTGAGGTAGGCGTCCAGGAGGCATCTGAAACAGATGCCCGAGTCACCTCAGCTGGCTCCTCTCTACGTGGAGGAGCAGCAGCTCTACTCCGAGCTCCTCACTGTTCAGTACTCCTCCCAGGGACTCCAAGAAGGCCGCTGCTCTGCGCTGCAGAGTAGGCGCAGGAACTGTGGAAGGAATTGGATTTCCTGTCTACTTATATTAATCACTAATCAATAGAACTAGTCATTGGATACTAGTTGGTATGTGTCTGATGTGAGCTTGCTATTACAGTTTTTTTTATTGCGAGAGGGATGTGTCAGGTAGAGATGGATGTGTCAGGTAGAGATGGATGTGTCAGGTTGAGATGGATGTGTCAGGTAGAGAGGGATGTGTCAGGTAGAGATGGATGTGTCAGGTAGAGAGGGATGTGTCAGGTAGAGATGGATGTGTCAGGTGGAGAGGGATGTGTCAGGTAGAGATGGATGTGTCAGGTAGAGATGGATGTGTCAGGTGGAGAGGGATTTGTCAGGTAGAGAGGGATGTGTCAGGTAGAGATGGATGTGTCAGGTAGAGAGGGATGTGTCAGGCAGAGAGGGATGTGTCAGGTAGAGATGGATGTGTCAGGTTGAGATGGATGTGTCAGGTAGAGAGGGATGTGTCAGGTAGAGAGGGATGTGTCAGGTAGAGATGGATGTGTCAGGTAGAGATGGATGTGTCAGGTGGAGAGGGATGTGTCAGGTAGAGATGGATGTGTCAGGTAGACATGGATGTGTCAGGTAGAGAGGGATGTGTCAGGTAGAGATGGATGTGTCAGGTGGAGAGGGATATGTCAGGTAGAGAGGGATGTGTCAGGTAGAGATGGATGTGTCAGGTAGAGAGGGATGTGTCAGGTAGAGAGGGATGTGTCAGGTAGAGATGGATGTGTCAGGTGGAGAGGGATTTGTCAGGTAGAGAGGGATGTGTCAGGTAGAGATGGATGTGTCAGGTGGAGAGGGATTTGTCAGGTAGAGAGGGATGTGTCAGGTATAGATGGATGTGTCAGGTAGAGAGGGATGTGTCAGGTAGAGATGGATGTGTCAGGTAGAGAGGGATGTGTCAGGTAGAGATGGATGTGTCAGGTAGAGAGGGATGTGTCAGGTAGAGAGGGATGTGTCAGGTAGAGAGGGTGTGTCAGGTATAGAGGGATGTGTCAGGTAGAGATGGATGTGTCAGGTAGAGATGGATGTGTCAGGTAGAGATGGATGTGTCAGGTAGAGATGGATGTGTCAGGTAGAGAGTGAAGATAGAAGGAGGTGTCTAGAATCAGACAGTTTAAAGAAAAACACCGTCCCAATGTCCCTGGATAGTCCAGAAAAAGAATACATTCTTCTACAAACCATTATTTCGGGGCTAAAACCAGAACCTGTGTCTCCTATTACCAGCTGATGACTGAGCAACAAATCAGGCTTCAGGCAATCTTTCACATCTATCGGAATTTAAACACAAGGTACAAAATGGACATTCCATGGCTAGTCCCTTGATGCAGGGGACATTCTGAATGTTTCTCACAGTGAAGTTTAACACACAACAGCACAGTGTCACTCACAGATATCCTCCCACACTCTGACAGGGGGACATTTAGGCTTTCATGTACAAAGCAGGCATGATATGTTGTGCAACAGGTGAAGAATTAGAGAAAATTATGTTTTCTCAGAAGAATATTCTAGCTAAACAGGTTCATGTAGAGAGGTGAGTATGCAAATTCACATTCCTTCCAAGAAACGATCAAAGTAGATGAATAAGCACATTTTAGACACCACACTACAATACAAAACAATTCAACAGTCACCCATTTTCCTTACTTAATGTATACACAGTATACACACTATACATAGTTTACTAAAACACAAAAACACAATCAAACTAAAACACAATTCCTGTAAACATTCAAACACAAAACTTTATCTTCAAGCACTATTAACAAAATACTTTTTTCAGCAGCAGTCGATACTTATTCTTCCCTTGCAAAAGAGTCCTCTTCTTCATATTACAGTTTTTTTTGATTGCTTAAACACTAACATTAAAAGTAGTACACTATTACCAAAACCTTACACCCAAGAAGCAAAACATCAGCCCATATTTGCACAACTATAAGCACATTGTCAACTTCACACTTGTTGCAAAACTCTACACACAGTGATTTGCAAAACACTAAACACACTTAACATACATACACACAAAAATCTATCATTAAGTTACTTCATTGCAATACCAAAGCACTGACTGTCAAATTACCACACCGTCCAACCAATTGGTTCAACACAGTCATCAGGTGTGCAAACACTAGTTTGCTTAATTGTAGACACACCAATCAAGTGTATAAACACCATAAAAAGCAGCAGGTGAGTTAATTGGTCTTCAAGCACAATGGAAAGTGTCAGAGAAAGAGTAAAACGAGGAGGAGAACAAGGAGGACGAGAACGAGGAGAAAGAGGAGAACAAGGAGGATGAGAAGGAATCAACAGAGGAAGAGATGGAGGCCGTGCTGGAGGTAGAGGAAGACAAGAAGGTGCTCAAAGAGGACCGAATCTGACAAGTGAGATTCCTGCAACACTGTTTGACCATGTTGTCAACCAGGGCGTCAGATGGCTCAACAGGTTAAGGCGTTGGCCTCATGGTCGGAAGGTTGCGAGATCAAGCTCTGGCTGTGGCTATATGACCTTGTGCTCTTGGGCCCTACTTGCCTCAGGGAGAATGGCCCTGTACTTACTCTAAGTCACTTTGGATAAATGTGTCTGCAAAAAAAGAAAACATGTTCAAATGAAGTAAATTCATCAAGTGCCTTTTGAGGGTAATTCTGAAAGGGTGAAGCTAATCTGGCATGATTATGCAGAGGTATGTATTGACTTTAGCAGTGTGATCTTGCATACTGTCTTGTAATATGTATACTAGATCTACACTGAACAATTTTGCCTGCCACTGTTTTTCAGGGGGTTTTACGAATGGATGGAGAGGAGATCCAGCATGAGTTCATTTACATAGATGAGGCGTAAAGTGACGTTTTGTTACAGTATTATGAATCTCCATGTCAACATTTTGGGCATGTTGAGAAAGAGTGTCTTCAATCTGCAACATTGGTCTTGTTCTGGAGAGTCTTCAGGATTTCCTGTCTACTTATATTAATCACTAATCAATAGAACTAGTCATTGGATACTAGTTGGTATGTGTCTGATGTGAGCTTGCTATTGATAAGAAGTAGATTGTGCTGATGTGTCAGGGTTAATAAAGGTCAGGGGTCAGGAGAAAGAGAGCTCCAACTATGATCTCTAGTCAGAGAGTGGTCATCAGTAGAGAGCAGGGAATCTCTTTCTCTGAAGACTGTTGTAACGTCATTACTGGCTGACTGTCACCATCTATGTTTACATTATTCTGCCCCTGATCCCCACTCTGCTGTGGGCCTGGCTCCAGAGTGGAGCCCTGGTAACACCGATCCAGGCGATGGAGCTGACTTCAGTTTTTTCATCATCATCAGGGTTTTCTGAACTGCTCTTGGTCTGGCTAGTCACCTAGGACCTGTCCAACGAGCTGGTGATTATAAACCATTGGATTCTACGGTGACTGGAACAAAGAAGTTTATCTATCTGTTAATATGAAGAAGAGGACTCTTTTGCAAGGGAAGAATAAGTATCGACTGCTGCTGAAAAAAGTATTTTGTTAATAGTGCTTGAAGATAAAGTTTTGTGTTTGAATGTTTACAGGAATTGTGTTTTAGTTTGATTGTGTTTTAGTAAACTATGTATACCTGTGTATACATGTTAGTAAGGAAAATGGGTGACTGTTGTATTGTATTGTATTGTAGTGTGTATCTATCGCTCTGGTTTCTTCTCAGGCGTCCAATAATGATCCAAAGAAGGCTCCCATGACCACACCCTCTGGCGGCTGCGACCAATTGTTTTACAGTGTGGTGAGGAACTAGGCGGGGTTTCAGTAACAAGCATGGTTTAATGTTTTCATCAAACTCCCTTAGTGACGTCATATGTGTTCAGATCGGGACCGCGCAGCGAGTTCACAGCAGCGGCTGGAAGCTCATCACGATGCGGGTTTAGTGAACTAACAGTTATCTGACTTAACTTTACATCGGAATAAGAAACGGGACAATCTTAAGACTTTATTTGCACCACCTGAATTAGATTTAGTGCGGAAAAAAAAGTTTCATATTTATAAATGGAGGATAAGAAGGATGAGATCCAGGAACACGGGCCTGAACACTGGTTCTCTACCTGGGAGCGGCAGTGTTTAGCCGAGGCAGAGCAGGACCCCCCGGGGGAGCAGGACCCGGACCAGAGCCCTCCTCAGAGCCCCCCTCAGACCCTTTGGCATCTGTTCCAGAACTCCGCCACCGCGGTGGCTCAACTCTACAAAGGTCTGACTACATGGAGGAGCGGGTTAGCATTTGTGGCTATCAGGGCTGTAGCATTACTGGGGGTGAGCTTAGCTTAGCTTCATCATCAGGGCTGTAGCATTATTGGGGGTTAGCTTAGCTTCATCAGGGATGTAGCATTACTGGGGGTTAGCTTAGCTTCATCATCAGGGCTGTAGCATTTCTGGGGGTGATCTTAGCTTCATCATCAGGGCTGTAGCATTATTGGGGGTTAGCTTAGCTTCATCATCAGGGCTGTAGCATTTCTGGGGGTGATCTTAGCTTCATCATCAGGGCTGTAGCATTATTGGGGGTTAGCTTAGCTTCATCAGGGATGTAGCATTATTGGGGGTTAACTTAGCTTCATCATCAGGGCTGTAGCATTACTGGGGGTTAGCTTAGCTTCATCATCAGGGCTGTAGCATTACTGGGGGTTAGCTTAGCTTCATCATCAGGGCTGTAGCATTACTGGGGGTTAGCTTCATCATCAGGGCTGTAGCATTACTGGGGGTTAGCTTAGCTTCATCATCAGGGCTGTAGCATTACTGGGGGTTAGCTTAGCTTCATCAGACAAGGGGGCAACAAAGAGCATTAAGCAGTTGTTAGCTTAGCTAGGTAGCTCTGCTAGCTTCACTGTTCATTTGAATCCGCTTCGTTTCAAACGTGGATACAGATTATTTAACAGACATATTTTAAGATATTAATCTGGGGTTAAGTGACCCTTTAGTTTGTGGTAGAAGTGTTAAAGTGTGTAGTTGTGTGTGTGTGTGTAGTTTTGTAGCAGCTGTAGTTGACCTGTCAGGCTGGTCTGTCAGTCAGCAGGTTAGAGAACCAGGCAGAGTCCTTAACCACTGAACTGCTCTGGGTTTCATGGTTTGGGGGGGTTTAACATCTTGTACCATCATCCCTCCGGATGGAACAAAATGGCGAAGCACAGGGAGGAGTTCCTCTGATCGAAATAAGTCTTTAAATAAATCAATATATTTTTACAGTAAAACCCTCAGTGTTATCAGGAGGATCTGCTGTTCAGTGAAGATAGACTGAGAATGATCCACATGTGTGTGTTTATCATCATGCTGACAATATTCAGAACAAAATGGCGAAGAGATTATCAACATAAGACATCTGAAGAGTTATTATACTTAGCAGACAGACATACTTGGTACAAAACATCCACTAATCTGGAGTTAACTGAAGACATGTCAAATTTAGAGATTATAATCCTTATTTATGAAATAGTCTAGCTAGTGCGAGCTAACACTAAATGTTGTTTGACATTATGCCACCAGGCAACAGTTGAATGTTGGTTTTCATGAACAGAATCCTGAACTCTGACTAAAAGTTGTTACTCATGTGAGCAGGTGGACAGAAGATAAACATCATGTCGACCAGAGAAACTCCACAGAGACACTGAAGGGTTCATCTTTAAAAAAGAACTTGAACCACATATTTCTATTGTCTGCAATGTTCACTGTCTCCTGTGATAGAGATGGAGGTGTTTGTGATGTGATGATGTGCTCAGTAACAGTAATAACAGTAAATACCGTGTGTGTGTGTGTGTGTGTGCAGACCGTGTGTGTCAGCAGCAGCAAGGTCTGTCACTCTGGGTCCCGTTTCAGAACGCAGCCACCGCTGTCACTAACCTGTACAAAGGTAACTCAAGAGACAGCACACCTGTGTTTAACTTTCAACAATGATCTGTTCAGTTTCCCAGTGTAAAGTAACATCACAGCTACCAGACACTGTGTAAAATATCCACTCCCTCCTCCATTTTTGCTTCATCACTCTCTCCTTCCATCCATCTCTCTCCGTTCCATTCTCTCTCACCCCTCTCGCCCCCCCAGAGAGTGTGGAGGTTCATCAGCGTAGCTACGACTTGGGCATCCAGGTGGGATACCAACGCAGGAACAAGGAAGTTCTGTCCTGGCTGAAGAAGAGAAGAAGAAATATCAGGCGAGAGGACCTCATCAGCTTCCTGTGCGGCAAGGCCCCGCCCCCTCGCAATCCCAGGGCCCCGCCCAAGCTGGCTGTCCTGTCTCCAAGCCGACCATCGTCAACAGAGACGGTGTCGTCAGTGGAGACGGACCTGCAGCCATTCAGAGAGGCCATAGCTCTGCATGGTGAGACACACACACCACACACACACACAATAGCCCTTCACAGTGGAAAAACGTCAGTGTGTCTCCATTTGTGTGTGTGTGTTTTTGCGTGTGGGCCTGGACATTACTCACCAGGCAGAACTGTGACTTGTGTGCTGTCCCCCTGCAGGCCTGAGTGGGGCGATGGAGAGCATCTCTGTCCGCTCCGGGGCTCCTGGCTCGCCCACCCACCTCCGGGACAGCTCCGCCCCCCCCGCCGGGCGGCGTAGGAACAGCCTCCATGATGTCGACCTCAACACCTTCATCTCCGAGGAAATGGCTCTGCACCTGGACGCTGTCGCTGCGGCCAATCGCAAGAGGGGATCCGCCCAGTGCAGTGATGTCATCACAGACTCTCCGACTCACAAACGCAACCGGATGCTTTGAGCCCCGCCTTTTGACCTTTGCCCCCAAACCCCCTTCCCACTCTCATCTCTGCTCGTCAACAGCCGATTGGATGACCGGATGATAACTGGCCAATCCTGGTCCTGATGCTTCAGATAAAGAAACACGAAGAGAGAAAGAAGAAGAAAAAAAACTCCTCCCTCACCTGGCCAATCACAGACCAGGCTCCGCCCTCTAAGACTAAGGTCTCTCCAGTGATGACATCATGATGTGGGACTCCTCCCACCCCTCATCTCTGTCCAGGATCTCTTCATTGTAGCAGAGATATGATGCAAAACACCAACAGGAAGTACTGATGACCCTGGGGGGGGGGAGGAGGAGGAGGAGAATATAGTGTGGGGTTTTTAAGTGGTGCACCCTCAGATACTCAAGCGCCTGACTGACATCTCTGGTACTCCCTGCTGTGAGTGTGTGTGTGTGTGTGTGTCAGGAGAACTGCCACTTACTGATGTGTGTGTGTGTGGTATGCATACTTTGTCTTTGCCTTTTGAAGAAGCTGCTATCACTGGATGTTGTGGATCAGAGCGTGTGTGTGTGTGTGTGTTTGAGGGTTCCAGCATGTTTAGCACAATCTTGTTATTAAATTCTTTTTTTTTTTTTTTTTTTTTATGCTTTTCAGACATGACCCCCCCCCCCCCCCTCTTCCAGTAGTATTGTGGACTATCTAAAGTGTATATAAACATAAGTGTGCTGATATGAAACGTGGTACATATTGTAAAAACGACAAGTGCAAAAACCCCAATGAGTTGTTGATGTACAATATTGATTCTGGCAGTAAATAATACAATAAAAAGCTTTTAACTATGAAATAACGTGTTTGCTTTCTGACTTCAGGAGTTGAGATTAAATAAGCACACGTTCATCTTGTTCCTATTTATCTGTGTGGTAAAAGATGGAGGAAACAGTTTATAACCCCTTTGTTGCAGACAGTGTCGGTGGGTGGTGATTATCTGATCGCCTTTATCTCGCTGTGGGGTCTGGCGCGCGGGGGGAAATGGACACGCGCCGTTCCTCGATGGAAACATCAGTGACGCAGTTCCTCCACCAGGGGGCGACACAAAGGCCGCATGTTAGCTGAGAAGCTACTCAGGTGCCGCAGAACATAACTTTTATCTCTGATAACTGAGAAGTAATATCTTCTTAAAGAGTTAGATCAGGTTAGATCTCTGAATCATAAATTCTTCGCGTCCTGAACTGTCATTACATTATATTATCATATCATGATTATAACTGCTGTGAACTGTTCAGGGGCAGAATATTATAAATTCACTATTACATTTAGATCTTTAGCCGTAATGTTTTAACTTGTGGAAATGCTGTTGGCTCTTCAATAATTTTTTTGGGATTTGAATGTAAGTTGGTTTTTATACGCGCAGTATCTGCGTGGTGCTTTAAAGCGTCTGTCAAGTGAAGAAACTGTTCAAACCTCACAGTGATGCAGAGAGACCACGCGGATTCGTAGATAACGGCTCGCGAGGCGCAGCTGACCGCGAGAGCTGTTTCACACGTCCGCGAGGAGCTGAGACGTGGCGGGAAGCAACAAGTGTCTGAACGTTCCAGAATACCCCCTCGAATAAGGCCATCTGGACAGAGCTGATAGCGGACACACACACACACACACACGGACACACAAACACGGACACACACACACACGGACACACACACACACGGACACACACACGTTCATAACCATGTTCATTCCTCCTGAACGGGTGTGTTCCCGGGTGTGTGTCCTTGGGGGGAGTCTTCAAAAGCAGACAGCTGGTGATCAATGATGCTGCACCAGTTATC
>CM059342.1:405105-410105 GCA_030340685.1 Protosalanx chinensis | reverse complement strand
ATGTTACAGTGTGTGTGTATGTTACAGTGTGTGTATGTTACAGTGTGTGTATGTTACAGTGTGTGTATGTTACAGTGTGTGTGTATGTTACAGTGTGTGTGTGTGTTACAGTGTGTGTATGTTACAGTGTGTGTGTGTGTTACAGTGTGTGTGTGTTACAGTGTGTGTGTGTGTTACAGTGTGTGTGTGTGTTACAGTGTGTGTGTGTTACAGTGTGTGTGTGTGTTACAGTGTGTGTGTGTTACAGTGTGTGTGTGTGTTACAGTGTGTGTGTGTTACAGTGTGTGTGTGTTACAGTGTGTGTGTGTGTGTTACAGTGTGTGTATGTTACAGTGTGTGTGTGTGTTACAGTGTGTGTATGTTACAGTGTGTGTGTGTGTTACAGTGTGTGTGTGTTACAGTGTGTGTGTGTTACAGTGTGTGTGTTACAGTGTGTGTGTAGACAGACAGGCATACTAGAGAACTGTCTCTAAATCCCAGATTAGAGTTCCTAAAATGCCCCACTGTCACCATGACAACAGACTCCTCCTTACCTCATGAACTATTAAAGTGCAAACATGTTTCATACTTGTGTGTGTGTACACGCGTGTATAAACGCACACACACACGTATAATCACACACACACACACATGAACAGACACACACATAAACATATACGAACACACACACACACACACACACACACACACACATAGGAACACATACAAACATATACACAAACGTACACATACACACAAACATAAACACACACAAACGTACACACACACACACACACACACACACAGCCTCCAGACTTCAGCTGCTTGGCCTGCAGCCGTGGGCGAAGAGTCTTTTGTGAGGAAGTGCATTGTGGGAACTCTACTGCTGTTTGTGTTTGAGGCCAAGGCCTGGGAGAGGAAGAGAGATGGTAAGAGAGGAGAGAGATGGAGAGAGGAGAGATTGAGAGAGAGAGATGGAGAGAGGAGAGATTGAGAGAGGAGAGAGAGAGATGGAGAGAGAAAGATGGAGAGGAAGAGAGATTGAGAGAGGACAGAGAGAGAGATGGAGAGGAAGAGAGATGGCGAGGAAGAGAGATGAGAGAGAGGGGAGGAAGAGAGATAGAGAGAGATGGAGAGAGAGATGGAGAGAGAGATGGAGAGAGATGGAGAGGAAGAGAGATGGAGAGAGATGGAGAGAGATGGAGAGGAAGAGAGATGGAGAGAGAGATGGAGATAGATGGAGAGGAAGAGAGATGGAGAGGAAGAGAGATGGAGAGAGAGATGGAGAGAGATGGAGAGGAAGAGAGATGGAGGGAGATGGAGAGGAAGAGAGATGGAGAGAGATGGAGAGGAAGAGAGATGGAGAGAGATGGAGAGGAAGAGAGAGATGGAGAGGAAGAGAGAGATGGAGAGAGAGATGGAGAGAGAGGGGAGGAAGAGAGATGGAGAGAGAGAGAGAGATGGAGAGAGAGAGAGAGAGAGAGAGATGGAGAGAGGGGAGGAAGAGAGATGGAGAGAGAGAGAGATGGAGAGAGAGGGGGGAGGGATGGAGGATAGGCACACCATCAGAAACACACATAGACCATAAACACACATGAACCTTTCAGCTGTGTTTCTGGTTGTAACATTGGCGTCTCTGCTAAGAAGTCATCTGCTAGGTGTCTGATTCTGTGTGTGTTTGATTCTGTGTGTCTGATTCTGTGTGTCTGATTCTGTGTGTCTGATTCTGTGTGTGTTTGATTCTGTGTGTCTGATTCTGTGTGTCTGATTCTGTGTGTGTTTGATTCTGTGTGTCTGATTCTGTGTGTCTGATTCTGTGTGTGTTTGATTCTGTGTGTCTGATTCTGTGTGTGTTTGATTCTGTGAGTGTTTGATTCTGTGTGTCTGATTCTGTGTGTTTGATTCTGTGTGTCTGATTCTGTGTGTGTCTGATTCTGTGTGTGTCTGATTCTGTGTGTGTCTGATTCTGTGTGTGTCTGATTCTGTGTGTGTCTGATTCTGTGTGTGTCTGATTGCATGTGTCAGTGTGTGTGTGGGGGATTATGTGTGTATTATTAGCTAAATTATTAAAGCTAAATTTACTCCAAACATTCTGCTTCCATTTCTTCATTTCGTTATTAACACACAACACAACTCTGCTGTTTAGAGAGCTGAGCTTAAACTGTTCCTCGGTAGGACAAAATATTTAAGCTGTGTGTGTGTGACTGTGTGTAAGGTGGTGAATGTGTTATAGAGTGTGTGTCTGTAAACTTGTGTAAGTGTCAGTGAGTGTGAAAGAGCGTTAATGAGTCATATCAACAGAACTGATATGTAAAGAACAGATTTGTTTCTTCCACTCACCCAGCTGAGGATGCTGACCACTGACTGATGCTGAGAACACCAGACATCCATCTCTCATCCCTCCATCTCTCATCCCTCCATCTCTCATCCCTCCATCTCTCCACTCCTCCATCTCTCATCCCTCCATCTCTCATCCTCCATCTCTCATCCCTCCATCTCTCCACTCCTCCATCTCTCATCCCTCCATCTCTCATCCCTCCATCTCTCCACTCCTCCATCTCTCATCCCTCCATCTCTCATCCCTCCATCTCTCCACTCCTCCATCTCTCATCCCTCCATCTCTCATCCCTCCATCTCTCATCCCTCCATCTCTCATCCCTCCATCTCTCCACTCCTCCACCAGCCCTCTATCTCTCATCTCATCTGTCATCCCCTTCTTTAATCTATCTTCCTCCTTCCTGTCTCACCTCATTCCTTCTGTTCTTTTGGATTTCATCCTCTCAACTCCACTTTCTCCTCATTTCACCTCAACTTTCCTCCCACTTACCCTCTCCCCTTGTCCTACCTCCCCCCCTCCCCCTCACCTCTCCCTCCCTTTGTCCTTCCTCCCCCCCCTCCCCCCCCCCCATCCTCCCCTCTCCTTCCTCCACCTCTCCCTCCCCCTTCTTCCTCCTCCTCCCCCCCTCCTGTGGTTCAATCCAGTATATTTAGAATGTGTGAGTAGGCGTCGCTTCTTATGAATTTTCATGGGTTTGTTCATCGTGTAGGCTGACACTCTGCTCTCTCTCTCTCTCACACACACACACACACACACACACACACACACACACACACACCACACACACACAGTGTAGGCTGATGGTATCAGGGCAGCAAGACATGAAACCAAGTCTCACCAATCTAGATCTCGCTCTCTACATCTCTATGTCTTGGCACCTTTCCTCTCCCTTCCTAGTTCTTATTTCCTGCCCTCTATTCTCCTCTCATCATTTCCTGAGTTATTCTGGACTAAGTTAATTTAATAAACATTTTTAATTAAGTTAACCTTGTTAATTACCTACCTCTATAATATCTAGGTTCCACTTCCATCTAGTGCATGTGTGTAGAGTGTGTGTTCAGATGTGTTTGTGTGATTATGTGTGTGTGTCCAGGGATGTGTGTTTCTTCTCAGTGTGTGTGTGTGTGTGTGTGTTGTGTGTGAGAGAGAGAGAATATAAAGGCTGTATCTATGAGATTCTGTCATTAAGATAAACCTTAACATGTGAAGCAGCTCTATTAATTAAATAAGAGGTGTGTGTGTTCATGCGTGTCTGTGTGTGTGTGTTTAGGTGTGATCTTGTGTTTGCGTGCGTGTACAGGCATGTGTGTGTCAAGTCCATTAGATGCAAGCATATGGATAATGTCAAAAAGAATTAGGCCAGGAACACCTAACCTCATGTCTCTCAGTGAGTGAGTTACACACACACACACACCCCACACACACCCCACATACACACATTCACAAATGCCACATGCTACAAATGAGTACACACCAGTGCAGTAGATCTGTCCAAACCTAGAGAGGGGAGGGTTTGAGCACGCCCAGGTGTACAGTGAAGGGGGGTTATGTAGATCACTAACTTCACACAGTGTATAGGAAGTCTGTGTGTGTGTGTGTGTAACAGTGTTGTGTGTGTGTGTGAGTGTGTGTGTGTGAATGTGTGTGAGTGTCTGTGTGTGTGTGAGTGTGTGTGAGTGTGTGTGAGTGTCTCCCTGCTCTTCTCCTGTCCCACTTCAGCCCAGATTAGAGTGTCTGTCTCCTAAGGGAGAGAAATATAAAAATACAGCTTTTACCAGAACATAGACCTAAACACACACACACACACAAACACTCACTCAATCACACACAGCGACACACACACACACGGTGCACTGTAAAAGCTTACAGAGAACAGGACCATGAGAGCCCTTGTTCAGCCCTTGTTCAGCCCTTGTTCAGCCCTTCAAAAAGCCCTGTGCATTTTTCCTCGAGTAGAAAACAAACTTACATAGAGAGTAGGGAGGGAGAGAGAGAGGGAGGGAGAGAGAGGGAGGATGGAGGGAGGGAGAGAGAGGGAGAGAGAGAGGGAGGGAGAGAGAGGGAGGATGGAGGGAGGGGAGAGAGAGGGAGGGAGAGCGAGGGAGGGAGAGAGAGGGAGGGAGAGAGAGGGAGGACAGAGAGGGAGGACAGAGAGGGAGGACAGAGAGGGAGGGAGAGAGAGAGGGAGGAGGACAGAGAGGGAGGGAGAGAGAGGGAGGGAGAGAGGGAGGATGGAGGGAGGGGGAGGGAGGGAGAGTGAGGGAGTGAGGGAGGGAGAAAGAGGAGGGAGAGAGACGGAGGGAGACAGGGAGACTGCAGAGAAAGAGGGTGAGAAAGTGAAAGAGTTCTGCAGTAACAAAACAGTTAGAAAAATGTAACCTTTACTTATTTACAATTGTACATTGGTGCTGAGTGACAAGCTAGTATTTACACTTCACAAGTACACAGGTTCAAATCCCCCCTCCAGGTCACAGGTCTGATACACAGTTATGGACTGGAAGACTGTGTCCTAATTCACACCCTGAACACCAGCAGTGAAGTGTACTAGCTAGGGTATTCATGGAGTGCATCTAGGGTTAGTCTTCTAGTACAGGGCTAGGATCAGTCATCTAGTACAGGGCTAGGATCAGTCATCTAGTACAGGGCTAGGATCAGTCATCTAGTACAGGGCTAGGATCAGTCT
>CM059342.1:397605-400105 GCA_030340685.1 Protosalanx chinensis | reverse complement strand
CGGCTGGAACAGGAGATGTCGGAGATGTCAGAGCGGGGCGGGTCTTCTGGTAGGTAACGCTGGCTCTTCATTGGTGCAGGCCCCGGTGTGGGGGCGGGGCCAGAGAAACTGGGTGACGCAATTGGTCCAGGGTTCTGCTTCAGAGTTTCCACGCTCTTCTTCCACAAGGCGCGGGGTTTGGAGGCGGGGGCTGTGAGCCCGGGGGGGCGGGGGCTCCCCGTTGTTGGAGCCAATGCTGAGGTCCGGCTTGTTAGTGTTCCCATCACTGACGGACAGAGTGTGCTGGTGTTTTGGTTGTCCTGGCAACGGGGGGTGGCATTGTTAAGAAGGTCTTTGTTTCGCCCCGACAACGACAGGAATCCTTGGAGACCGGCAGCGTTGCTATAGAGACCGGCTGGGCCTTTAGGAGACAGACTGTGAACAGAGTTTCCTGTGGAACATCAAAGACACACAGAGTTTCAAGATGAAGAGAAGCAGCACATAAGATATGATCCTCTGTAAGTGAAGAGAGAGTGTGTGTGTGTGTGTGTGTGTGTGAGGAGTGTGTGTGTGTGTGTGTGTGTGTGAGCAGTGTGTGTGTGTGAGCAGTGTGTGTGTGTGTGTGTGTGTGTGAGCAGTGTGTGTGTGTGATCAGTGTGTGTGTGTGAGCAGTGTGTGTGTGTGTGTGAGGAGTGTGTGTTTGTGTGAGGAGTGTGTGTTTGTGTGAGGAGTGTGTGTTTGTGTGAGGAGTGTGTGTGTTTGTGTGTGTGTGTGTGTGAGCAGTGTGTGTGTGTGAGCAGTGTGTGTGTGTGTGTGTGTGTGTGTGTGAGCAGTGTGTGTGTGTGATCAGTGTGTGTGTGTGAGCAGTGTGTGTGTGTGTGTGAGAGCAGTGTGTGTGTGTGTGTGTGTGAGCAGTGTGTGTGTGTGTGTGAGCAGTGTCTGTGTGTGTGTGAGCAGTGTCTGTGTGTGTGTGAGCAGTGTCTGTGTGTGTGTGAGCAGTGTGTGTGTGTGTGTGAGAGCAGTGTGTGTGTGTGAGCAGTGTGTGTGTGTGAGCAGTGTGTGTGTGTGTGTGAGCAGTGTGTGTGTGTGTGTGAGCAGTGTGTGTGTGTGTGTGTGAGCAGTGTGGTGTGTTGTGTGTGTGTGAGCAGTGTGTGTGTGTGTGTGTGAGCAGTGTGTGTGTGTGTAGTGAGCAGTGTGTGTGTGTGTGTGAGAGCAGTGTGTGTGTGTGAGCAGTGTGTGTGTGTGTGTGAGCAGTGTGTGTGTGTGTGTGTGTGTGAGCAGTGTGTGTGTGTGTGTGTGAGCAGTGTGTGTGTGTGTGTGAGAGCAGTGTGTGTGTGTGTGTGTGTGAGCAGTGTGTGTGTGTGTGAGAGCAGTGTGTGTGTGTGTGTGTGTGTGAGCAGTGTGTGTACCTTTGCCAGACATCATGTCCCATGAGGCTGGGCTGGGTCAGGGAGGTCTTGGGGGAGGCCAGGCTCATGTGCTTGGCTGACTTCAGCAGGTGCAGCATGTTGGCCTGAGGGCTGAAGTCCAACTCTGGAGCTTTCTTCTTCATCTCAATATGAACACCATGGATACAACTCCAGATCCCCTGGAGGAGGAGGAGAGGAGGAGGAGAGGGGGAGGAGTAGAGGAGGAGGAGGAGAGGAGGAGGAGAGGAGGAGGAGAGGAGGAGGAGAGGAGGAGGAGAGGAGGAGGAGAGGAGGAGGAGTAGAGGAGGAGGAGGAGAGGAGAGGAGGAGAGGAGGAGGAGAGAGGAGGAGAGGAGAGGAGGAGAGGAGGAGGAGAGGAGGAGGAGAGGAGGAGGAGAGGAGGAGGAGAGGAGGAGGAGAGGAGGAAGAGGAGAGGAAGAGTAGAGGAGGAGGAGGAAGGAGAGGAGAGGAGGAGGAGAGGAGGAGGAGAGGAGGAGGAGAGGAGGAAGAGGAGAGGAAGAGTAGAGGAGGAGGAGGAAAGGAGAGGGAGAGGAGGAGGAGAGGAGGAGGAGGAGGAGGAGAGAGGAGGAGGAGGAGGAAAGGAGAGGAGAGGAGGAGAGGAGGAGGGAGAGGAGGAGGAGAGGAGGAGGAGTAGAGGAGGAGGAGAGGAGGAGGAGAGGAGGAGGAGTAGAGGAGAGGAGGAGAGGAGGAGGAGAGGAGGAGGAGAGGAGGAGGAGAGGAGGAGGAGAGGAGGAGGAGAGGACAGCAATGGAAGTGAGATGGGAATTCAGCAGAATAAAAAGAAATCGTAAAAGGATGAAGGCGTTAACTGGTGCTGTGTGGCTCACACAAACACACAACTACACACACTCCTCCTCCCTCCTCCTCCCTCCTCCCCCCTCCTCCCCCCTCCTCCTCACCCTGCTGACGGTGAACAGCAGGCCTGGCTGTCCGGAGCACACCCCAGTGAAGCAGTATCGGAGCCTCCAGTAGAACATGTGCTCGGGAGATGAAGGTGATGATGGACAGACCCATGGCTGTGGCCAGCATGTAGAACACACCGGCCATGTTGTCCACATCCAGCTGGGATGACATCACCTCATTCTTCTCATT
>CM059342.1:369810-389605 GCA_030340685.1 Protosalanx chinensis | reverse complement strand
ATCTCTCTCCCCCCCCTCTCTCCCTCTCCCCCCTTTCCCCTCTCCCATCTCTCTCTCCCCCCTCTCTCCCCTCTCCCCCCTTTCCCCTCCCTCTCTCACTGGTTATTTCACGGACTGCAACTCAGGAAGCAACATTAAAAAGATTTGCTCACGAAAATAAAACAACGATCAGATTGTATTTGTTTAATTGCAAATTGTCTTTAAAGCCTGTAAAGTAACTGTGAATTAACTTGGATCTGTTTTTTTAAGGAAGATAGTTTGAGGTAACTTTAAGTGAGGTTTCTTAGTATGAAGTTAACGGGCATTTACCGGGAAATTAGGTAAATTTCCTGCTGTGGAACATTGGAGACATGAAGCGCCTTTCACCGTGCCCGGTTGTGCTCGTGAGTGACGGTGAGGGAGACGCGGGAACTCAGAAATAACCGGACTTCACGCGCATTGAGACCCGGGCGCATCATGTTTGAAGTCGTGCGGAGCGGATCTTGGAATAAGAACAGAAAACAGTGACCGGAACATTCTCACGGTCCCGGTGTGAGGATGAAGCTGTTTAACCGGGGCGTGATGATGCTCTTGACCACGGCGGGAGCGTTCTGCGCTTTCAGTCTTATGACCATCGCGGTCGGAACCGACTACTGGCTGTACTCGCGCGGGGTCTGCCGGTCCAAGGGCGGGAGCGACAACGAGACAATCCGCAAGAACGAGGAGGTCATGACCCACTCCGGTCTGTGGCGCACGTGCTGCACGGAAGGTGAGATCTGAAGGGGCAGTTAAGGGCAGTTGTACTGTGCTTGTTGTTATTGACCGATAATCACTTTGATCATGACTAAGTTAGTGCACGCTACAACCACATTATCTCGCATGGGGGGCGTTACCACTATAGTGATGGTTATCTACAGGTGTGTGTGTGAGTGTGTGTGTGTGTGTGTGTGTGTACACGACACCCACACGGTCTCTCTGACTAAATGAACTCTGGCTTAAGTGTGTGTGTAAGAGAGAGGGAGAGAGAGAGAGAGGGAGAGAGAGAGGGAGAGAGAGAGGGAGAGAGAGAGGGAGAGAGAGAGGGATAACGTTTTCTTTTTTACCGCTTTAGATTACCCTTCATCCTTTATTTTAAAAACTAGTGGTTTCCTACCTTCCTTCATCACTTCCTTCCTCCCTTCCTTCCACCTTCTCTCCTTCCTCATCACTTCGGAGAGAAGGAAGGAAGAAGAGAAGGAAGGAGGGAAGGAAGAAGGGAAGGAAGAAGAGAAGGAAGAAGAGAAGGAAGGGAAGAGAGGAAGGAGAGAAGGACAGTGTCCACACAGGGTTAGAACATACAGACAATATTTACATTTATTCATTTATCGGACGCTTTTATCCAAAGCGACTTACAAGAGAGATCTTTACAAAAGAGACTTTCAGATGGTTCAAGTCTCTAGCACAGCTGCTGGGATAGTGAAGCCATCAGGTTAATGACTGGTGGATGGGTGATAAGGTGTGTGTGTGTGTGTGTGTATGGTGTGTGTGTGTGTGTATGTGTATGGTGTGTGTATGGTGTGTGTTGTGATGTGGTGGTGTATATGGTACATTGTGTGTGTGTCTGTGTGTCTGGTGTGTGTCTGTGTGTGTGTGATTGGGTGTTATGGTATGTGTTGTGGTTGGTGTGTCTGGTGTGTCTGTGTGTGTCTGGTGTGTCTGTGTGTGTCTGGTGTGTGTGGTGTGTCTGGTGTGTGTTTGTGGTTTGGTGTGTCTGGTGTGTGTGTGTGTGTGTGTGTCTGGTGTGTGTGGTGTGTCTGGTGTGTGTTTTGTGGTTTGGTGTGTCTGGTGTGTGTGTGTGTGTGTGTGTGTGGTCTGGTGTGTGTGGTGTGTCTGGTGTGTGTTTGTGGTTTGGTGTGTCTGGTGTGTGTGTGTGTGTGTGTGTGTGGTGTGTATGGTGTGTGTCTGGTGTGTGTGTGTGGTGTGTGTCTGGTGTGTGTGTGTGTGGTGTGTGTCTGGTGTGTGTGGTGTGTCTGGTGTGTGTTTGTGGTTTGGTGTGTCTGGTGTGTGTGTGTGTGTGTGTGTGTGTATGGTGTGTGTCTGGTGTGTGTGTGTGTGGTGTGTGTCTGGTGTGTCTGGTGTGTGTGTGTGTGTGTGTGGTGTGTATGGTGTGTGTGTTGTTGTGTTAAAGTCACAGCTCACCACTAAAAGGCAAGCGTGCCTTAAGGGTTAGGACAGTCTGTTTTTGTCTGTAGCCCAAAATAACTCTTGTTTTGTGGGACGTGATCAGGATTGTTCTCCCCTGTTGACCTAGAAGCTCCACAATCAGGTTAGCATCTGTTAGCTTTCATGCTAGCAAGGAGCATCAACCCCCTTCAGTTTGTTGATGAGTCATGTTAGCATTGCGACTACGCTAATCAGATTGGTGTCTTCTTCTGTGGTATTTATAGTGCTATTAATATTGGGTGTCCTCTTCCTCATTGGTGTCCGGTGTGTTGGAAACGTGACCCTGTCACAGGGGGCAGCCTGGACTGAATTAGCACCGTTACCATGGTGAAACACAATCACATGATCGATATTGGGTAAATCGATACAGCTGCAGGGGGCCATGGTAGAACCACGTGTACCACACACACACACACACACACACACACACACGTGTACAATACATAGAGTTCACACAAACACACATACCCATCAACACATACAGACTCACACATAAACATTTGTGTTCAGCCATCTGTGTGTGTGTATGTGTGTGTGTGTGTGTGTGTGTGTGTCCACAGGCACGTTCCAAGGTGTGTGTAAGGACATTGACCACTTCCCAGAGGATGCAGACTATGAACAAGATGCTGCAGAGTATTTACTGCGTGAGTACACACACACACACACACACACAGTTCTATACTTGTGCCAGTGGCGTCACATAAGCAGGTGATGTCATACACCCCAGGGTGAATAACATGAAGAAACAGCTGCTTCTCCCCTCCTCTCCTCCTCCTCCTCCTCCTCCCCCTCCTCCTCTCCTCCCCCCTCCTCCTCTCCTCCCCTCCTCCCCTTCTCTCCTCCTCCCCCCCCCTCCCCTCCTCCTCTCCTCCCCTCCTCCTCCTCCCTCCTCTCCTCCTCCTGTCCCTCCCTCCCCTCCTCCTCCCCTCCCCTCCTCCCTCCTCCCCTCCTCCCCCTCCTCCCCCTCCTCCTCCCCTCCTCCTCCCCTCCTCCCTCCCCCTCCTCCTCCTCCCCCCCTCCCCTCCTCCCCTCCTCCCCTCCTCCTCCCCTCCTCCTCCCCCCTCCCCCCTCCCCTCCCTCCCCTCCTCCCCCTCCTCTCCTCTCCCCTCCTCCTCCCCCTCCTCCTCCTCTCCTCAGGTGCTGTTCGTGCGTCCAGTCTCTTCCCCATCCTCAGTGTGGCTCTGCTCTTCCTGGGAGTGTGTGTGTGGCAGCCAGCGAGTTCTACAAGAGCCGCCACACAACGTCATCCTCAGTGCGGGCATCCTGTTCGTCTCTGCTGGTCAGTGCACACACACACACAGAGACACACACAGAGACACACACACACACAGAGAGACACACACACACACACAAACAGAAAGACACACACAGAGACACACACACACACAGAGACACACACACCACACAGAGAGACACACACACACAAACAGAAAGACACACACAGAGACACACACACAAACACACACACAGACACACACACACACACACAGAAAGACACACACAGAGACACACACACACACAGAGACACACACACACACACACACAGAAAGACACACACAGAGACACACACACAGACCACACACACACAGAGAACCACCCCCCCTCGAACAAAAGCACTTTGTTTTGCAGCTGAAGGTCAAATGTTTTTAACCTCTGACCTCTGCTCCCCCCCCCCCCCCCCCCAGGCCTGAGCAACATCATTGGCATCATCGTTTACATATCAGCCAACTCTGGTGATCCGTCCCAGAGCGACAGTAAGAAGAGCTACGCGTACGGCTGGTCCTTCTACTTCGGAGCGCTGTCCTTCGTCCTGGCTGAGATGGTGGGCGTCCTGGCTGTCCACGTCTTCATCGAGCGTCACCGTCGGTTGAACGCACGCGCGGCCGGCCCTCGTCCACCAAGCCGGCCCTCTATCGAAGCTCCTCCTCTTACTACCGCAACCGTTACTACAGCAACCGCCGACGCTCCAGTTACCGCGGCAACGTCGACCAGTCGCCGCGGGTGCTGCTGCTCCGCGACCCGCTGTCGTCGACGGCAACGGCGAAAGCGAAGGCTGCTGGTGTTGCCGAGGAGACGACCCCAGCCCCAGTCGCCTCCGAGGCAGAGTTCACGATGTACTCGCTGGCTCCTCCCCTCTCGGAAACAAAGTCAAACACAGTGCTGCCAAACAGTATGGCCGCCGTCACCGGGGCGATGGAGGCTCGGAGGAACTTCCTGTCCTCTCTCAAAAACAACAGGAGAACCACACCCGTGTGATGGAGAAGGAGGAGAGATGGAGAGACTGAGGGAGGAGAGGAGAGATGGAGAGACTGAGGGAGGAGAGATGGAGAGACTGAGGGAGGAGAGGAGAGATGGAGAGACAGAGGGAGGAGAGGAGAGATAGAGAGACTGAGGGAGGAGAGGAGAGATGGAGAGACTGAGGGAGGAGAGGAGAGATGGAGAGACTGAGGGAGGAGAGGAGAGATGGAGAGACTGAGGGAGGAGAGGAGAGATAGAGAGACTGAGGGAGGAGAGGAGAGATGGAGAGACAGAGGAGAGAGAAAGAATGACTGACATGTAGAACATACATGAACGGGAACATGCATGCAGAACATACCTGTGTCGACCCTGTAAAGGCTCCTCCCACTAGTTGTTGCTTGTCAAGACATTGGTGAAATAGTATTTGAAACTCTTTCAAATACTTCCTGTTTCCTCCTGTGTCCACCTGTTGGGTTAGGAGACAGTTCATTGGTGGAGCTGACAGATACCTGCCAGTTATTTAACCTTTGACCCTAAATATGTGTGTGTGTGGTTCTGTGGGGTATAAAGGGGTCAAGGCTTTAAAGTACTGTGTTTTTCTGTGTGTGTTTTCTGTGTGTGTGTCTGTGTGTTTGTCTGTGTGTGTGTGTTGGTCTGTGTGTGTATACAGAGGTCTGGCTGTGTTGCAGGACACCCACACATCTTTCCCAATCACAGTGTTTCTGTTTACAAGAACTAAGAAATAAACAAAGATTCTGAAAAAGATGGATCGTTGTTTTGCTGTTGTTGTGAGTCTGAGATGAGTATGGTAACAGCTGATCATCTGGTCCAATCAGAGCAGCTCTGTGGAACTCTCTCTCACACACACACATGTAAACATACACACACACTCACACACTGTGTGTGCTGGGGAGGTGTTCTGATGTGTGAACACACACCTGCTTTACTCTATCTCAGGTGGGACAGAGGTGAGCTGGGGGTCAGGATAACAAACAAACAACAAATATTGAATCATATCGGGGTGAAAAGAGGTTTACCAGAGAAAAGCAAGACAGAAAGAAATGTTTACGGTAATGTTTAACCTGTGTTCTGCTCTTCACTTTCTCCAACCGTCCCTGGAGGAGGGGATCCCTCACTGAATTGCTCCTTCCAAGGTTTCTTCCATTTTTTCTTCCTAGTGAGTTTTTCTGGGAGTTTTCCTTGTCTGGCACCCCTGCTGTAGAAATTCTCACTTGAGCTAATTTGGACGCAGTATGTCTCCATGTCGCCAGGAGGCAGAACAGCCTGAGCGTCACTCAACGACTGTCAACAAACAAGAGAGAGAAAGAAAAGCTCCTTTTCCGCTTCCGGCACAGTTCTGTCCTCCATGTTGAAGACAGAAGAACAGGAAGACTTAAGAAACGGAATTCATGGATTTAAACACCGAAACTCATCTCTGGTATCTTTAACAATAGTTAAACAAATCGGTAACAGTAGTTAAATAGTAGTTCTGATAAGTGGGCTTTGCTAGCAGGTTTGCTTAATTTGCTTATATTAGTTAACTGGCTTGCTAGTCCAGCAAGCTAAGCTAGTTAGCATCGAGGAGTCGTCTTTGTTTTTATTTTGAATCTTAACCGCAGACTGGCTGTTTAAAGAAGGCGGCGACGTTTCTAGAGGATTTCTAAATATCTACTTATTTCTGGATGGACTTGGACCCAGGAAATGATCGCTGAGGACGTTTGTTTCCGTGGATTCTGTGTTTTCTAACTGAAGCTCGTGGACTGAGAAACACTAGGGAGGCTCGCGGCCTCGCCGCGCGCGGTGGCAGAAGGCTCGTGCTTCCGCAATAAACATTTTGTGACTCTCTTGATCCGAATTGACCTAAATGGACACTGAAGTCTGATTTTCTTGTGATTCATTCGGACTTTGATTCTGAAGGACTTCTCTAATCTGCGGACTCTCAGTGCTCGTGCACAGTTTTGGGGCACCAGGTCACGAGGACTGTGGTTGTGTTTGTCCTCGTGCCTACAGCAGCAGGTCTGGTGCAGCATGTTGCGGGTTCCTCCCCCTGTTCTGACAGTGTGAGAGGGGGGTTTGACAGTTAGCTCATATATTGACAAGTCAAAATACTGCCCCCCCCCCCCCTTACTCATTTTAGTTTGACATTATTAACTTGATCTAACGTTGCTTTGTTTTTTTCTTGTCTAAGTTCAGTAAGTGCTTAGTGGTGTGAAAATGTCGTGTGTTCACTATAAATTCTCTTCCAAACTGGACTACAACACTGTCACATTCGACGGTCTGCACATCACGCTGAGCGAGCTCAAACGGCAGATCATGGCCCGCGAGCGCCTCAAGGCCACCGACTGTGACCTGCAGATCACTAACGCCCAAACAAGAGAAGGTAACCATGGCAACGCGCTCCCCACACACACCATCATGCGTTTACGTGCAATATTTTACATAGTTTATTGCTGTAGTGTGGTGACCAACTTAAAGTACAAATATATATATATCTCTTTAAAATTCAAAATCTTTAAAATTCAAAATGTGTGTGTGTGTGTGCAGAGTACACTGACGAGGAAGTCCACATACCCAAACACTCGTCCGTGGTCGTCAGGCGAACGCCCATCGGGGGCGTCAAACCGGCAGGCAGAACGTTCATTGTGTAAGTATGACATCACTGACCAGGCTTATGACATCACTGACCAGGCGTATGACATCACTGACCAGGCGTATGACATCACTGACCAGGCGTACGATGTCACCAACACCACATACAATATATATGTCAATAAAACAAAGAGTAATAACACCATAGTATTATAATTACACCCGAAGTTAGTGATCTGTGTGTTAACCTTTTCTCTCTCTCCCCCCTCTCCCACTCACTCTCTCTCTCTCCCCCCTCTCTCTGTCTCCCCCTCTCTCTTCTCCAGTGATCGTTCTGACGCAGCCATGGGATCTTCCAGACTCGTATGTAAACCCCACTCTCATTGGCTCTTTAACAGTGTTTCCTCTGTCATACGCCCCCTGATAGGCTAGCACTTACTATAGCCAGCCAATAGCAGCACACTATATCAACTCTGTGGGTCATTCTGTGTATGGATGGTACATTTATCACAAATATTAATGAGCTCTTGTTCCTGATTGGCTGGTTGGCCGGCCTGAGCTGTTTCCTGTTTGTGTAAATGCTGATTTTATCTGACATGTGACTTGTGTTGAATGTTCTGATTGGCAGATCACTGAAATGTCATTGACTGTGTCACTTTACTGGTTGTATTTCATACTGAAATGGTCCAATGAGGAAGCCTCTTCTAAAACTGGCTGAACAGTGATTGGTTGATAATGGTTTATAATGTAATAATAATATATTTATCGTGATGATTTTACATGATGAATCCTTATTTTTGTTTTCTATGAAAACTGGTTTTTCTGTTATGGTAACATTGAGTGAAGTTTGTGACTGTAATTCCAAATAACACTAATGCTTAATGACTTGGGTGTGTGTGAGATTGTGTTTGAGAGTGAGGTGTGTGACATTGAGTGTGTGTGTGAACATGCCCCTTGCTGCCGCCCCCCCCCCCCCCCCCCCCCCCCCCCCGGTGCAGCTCCTGTAACCATGGAGCTCAGCTCCTGTAACCATGGAAACAAGCTCCTGTAACCATGGCGCTCCTGTGGTGCAGCTGCCTCAGGCTGATGCTGGAGATCAGGCTGGGAATCCCTGGTGCTCAGGAGCTGCTGTCCTGAAGGTTCTAGATCAGGGGTCTCAAACTGGGGCCATCGAGGGCCAAGAGGGGGCAGGTTTTCACCCAAGCACAACACCAGCCGATTTCACCAAGTACAGAAACTCGTTAGTGAAATCAGCTGGTGTAGGTTGCTTGGTTGACATGAAAACCTGCCTCCTCGATGGCACCAGTTTGAGACCCCTGATCTAGATGTTTCCCTGCTCCAGCACACCTGACTCTAATGAAGGGTCTTTATGAGGCTTCAACAGAGCTTGATAACGACTCTTCATTAGAATCAGGTGTGCTGGAGCAGGGAAACATCTAGTATCGTTGAGTGGCTCCTGAGGACCAGGGTGACCCTGCTGTAGATGCTGATGCTGTGTGGATGGTTTCTCTGGGGAGACCAGCTCTCAGCTGGCTCCTAATGGACAGGGTGCTTTGGTTGGCAAACAAAGAAATAAACAAACATCTCAACAATGAGAATGGTAACCGTGACAACGACGTTTTATAACATCACTGCCTGTAGTCTTTGTTTTCTGCTATCATGACATCACAGCTGACACGGGACCTACGTGAGGGTCCCGAGGTTACCGCGACGACAGTGCCGGTTGTTGTGTGCTCTGCTGTAATCCTGCAGAAGTGTCAATAAAGCTTTGGTTGTGTTCCGAGTGAGAACCGTGCAGCAGACCCTGTGTGTTCCCTTCACAGCGCGCTCCTGTCCCATCGCCATGACGATGATGAAGTGTACACCTGACCCCCCACCCCCCTCCCCACCCCCCCAGTTTGGGTAGACTAGTTCAGCTCCTGTCAGAGAAACCCCCTTAACTCCCTCCCCCTTCCTCCCCTCACAGCTGCAGGTGCCCTCAGAGGGGGGAGGAGAGGATTCTTCTCCCACCCCATGGGGGAGAGAGGGGGGGAGGAAAGGGGAGAAGTTAGGAGGGCGAGTCTCAGAACCCTGCACCTTGGTTCCTCATCTCTGGTTCCCTTGGTTACGGCTCCTCTGTCTCCTTCACCGCGAGGAATGAAGGAACCAATGAGAGACTTCTGAGACTCAGCCCAGAATCAGGAAGCCCTAGTGACAGATCCTACACTAAGCCCTAAGATGTGTCCTTGCCTCCTTCACTCATCCTTAAGATATGTCCTTGCCTCCTACACAGCCCTAAGATATGTCCTTCTCCTCTTCACTCAGTCCTAAGATGTGTCCTTGCCTCCTACACTAAGTCCTAGCAGGCTCCTCCTAGCTCCTTCTCCTTAACCCTTTAATGTACTCTGATTCCTCTTCAGACCGACTCCTCTCCATCTATGTCCCTGGCACAACTCTCCAAGGTACTGCTGTGTGTGTGTGTGATGTTTTTGAAGCGCTGTCCTGAAACTGTATGATCATTTCTGAACTGTTGTTTTCCACTTTCATATCTGTTGTTCTCCTCCCTCCCTTAACATCCTCCTCCCTTCCTCCTCCCTCCTCTTCCTCCTCTCTCTCCTCCCTCCTCTTCCTCCTTCCCCCTGTCTTGTGTTTTCAGACAGCTAACCTGGCAGAGGCCAACGCTTCTGAAGATGACAAGATCAGAGCCATGATCTCTCAGTCCAACCATGACTACGACCCCATCTAGTCAGTACACACACGCACACACACACACACACACATGCTAACCTCCATGCATGTCTAACTGTTACTTGTGTGTCTTCAGTTACTCCAAGAAGGTGATTGGTCCTCCTCCAGCTCACTACACGTGTTTCCGCTGTGGCAAAGCTGGACATTACATACGACACTGCCCCATGCAAACGGTACACCTGAGAGAGAGAGAGTGTTTGAGAGAGAGAGGGAGGGAGAGTGTGTGTGTGAGAGAGAGGGATAGAGAGTGTGTGTGTGAGTGTGAGAGAGTGTGTGTGAGAGAGAGAGGGAGGGAGAAAGTGTGTGTGTGAGAGTGTGTGTGTGAGAGAGAGAGTGTGTGTGTGAGAGAGAGAGTGTGTGTGTGAGAGAGAGAGTGTGTGTGTGAGAGAGAGAGAGTGTAAGTGTGTATGTTTGTGTGTGTGTGTGTGTTAAAGATCAGTAGTTCATGCTTCTCTCCTGCAGACTTGTACAGCTTCAATTCTCATCGCATCTGACTCCCTTTTACTGTGTGTGTGTGTGTGTGTGTGCGCAGGATAAGAGTCTGGAAGGCCCCAAGCCAGTGAGGATCAGTAAGGGGATCCCCCAGAGCTTCATGGTCAAGGCTGAACCAGGCAGTAAAGGAGCCATGCTGACCAGCACTGGAGAATATGCCATCCCTGCTATAGACGCGTGGGTCCCTCTCTCTCTCACTGCTTTACTATGTCTCTCTCCCTCTCTCTCTCACTGCCTTACTATGTCTCTCTCCCTCTCTCTCTCACTGCCTTACTATGTCTCTCTCCCTCTCTCTCTCACTGCCTTACTATGTCTCTCTCCCTCTCTCTCTCTCACTGCTTTACTATGTCTCTCTCCCTCTCTCTCTCTCACTGCTTTACTATGTCTCTCTCTCTCTCTCTATCTCTCACTGCTTTACTATGTCTCTCTCCCCCCTCTCTCTCACTGCCTTACTCTAGGTCTCTCTCTCTCTTACTGCTTAACTCTATGTCTCTCTCCCTCTCTCTCTCTCTCTCACTGCCTTACGCTAGGTCTCTCTCTCTCTCACTGCTTTACTATGTCTCTCTCCCCCTCTCTCTCACTGCCTTACTCTAGGTCTCTCTCTCTCTTACTGCTTAACTCTATGTCTCTCTCCCTCTCTCTCTCTCTCACTGCTTTACTATGTCTCTCTCTCTCTCACTGCCTTACTCTAGGTCTCTCTCTCTCTCACTGCTTTACTATGTCTCTCTCCCTCTGTGTGTGCGTGTGTGTGTGTGCCACAGTGAGGCCTACGCTCTGGGGAAGAAGGAGCGTCCTCCCTTTGTTCCTCATGAGAACTCTTCATCAGAGGACGAGTCTGAGCCAATCCCTGACGAGCTGCTGTGTCCTGTGTGTAACGACCTGATGACCGATGCTGTGGTCATCCCCTGCTGTGGCAACAGTTACTGTGACGACTGTGAGCATACACACACACACCTGCTCACTACACACACCTGCTCACTACACACACCTGCTCACTACACACTACCTAAACACACCTTATACATACACACACACACCTGCTCACTACACACACCTGCTCACTACACACTACCTAAACACACCTTATACATACACACACACTCTCTACACACACCTGCTCACTACACACCACCTAAACACACCTTATACATACACACACACTCTCTACACACACCTGCTCACTACACACACCACCTAAACACACCTTATACATACACACACACTCTCTACACACACCTGCTCACTACACACCACCTAAACACACCTTATACATACACACACACACACCTGCTCACTACACACTACCTAAACACACCTTATACATACACACACACTCTCTACACACACCTGCTCACTACACACACCACCTAAACACACCTTATACATACACACACACACACCTGCTCACTACACACCACCTAAACACACCTTATACATACACACACACTCTCTACACACACCTGCTCACTACATACACCACCTAAACACACCTTATACATACACACACACACACCTGCTCACTACACACTACCTAAACACACCTTATACATACACACACACACACCTGCTCACTACACACCACCTAAACACACCTTATACATACACACACACTCTCTACACACACCTGCTCACTACACACACCACCTAAACACACCTTATACATACACACACACACACCTGCTCACTACACACCACCTAAACACACCTTATACATACACACACACTCTCTACACACACCTGCTCACTACACACACCACCTAAACACACCTTATACATACACACACACACACCTGCTCACTACACACTACCTAAACACACCTTATACATACACACACACACACCTGCTCACTACACACCACCTAAACACACCTTATACATACACACACACTCTCTACACACACCTGCTCACTACACACACCACCTAAACACACCTTATACATACACACACACACACCTGCTCACTACACACTACCTAAACACACCTTATACATACACACACACACACCTGCTCACTACACACCACCTAAACACACCTTATACATACACACACACTCTCTACACACACCTGCTCACTACACACACCACCTAAACACACCTTATACATACACACACACACACCTGCTCACTACACACCACCTAAACACACCTTATACATACACACACACTCTCTACACACACCTGCTCACTACACACACCACCTAAACACACCTTATACATACACACACACACACCTGCTCACTACACACTACCTAAACACACCTTATACATACACACACACACACCTGCTCACTACACACCACCTAAACACACCTTATACATACACACACACTCTCTACACACACCTGCTCACTACACACACCACCTAAACACACCTTATACATACACACACACACACCTGCTCACTACACACTACCTAAACACACCTTATACATACACACACACACACCTGCTCACTACACACCACCTAAACACACCTTATACATACACACACACTCTCTACACACACCTGCTCACTACACACACCACCTAAACACACCTTATACATACACACACACACACCTGCTCACTACACACCACCTAAACACACCTTATACATACACACACACTCTCTACACACACCTGCTCACTACACACACCACCTAAACACACCTTATACATACACACACACACACCTGCTCACTACACACTACCTAAACACACCTTATACATACACACACACACACCTGCTCACTACACACCACCTAAACACACCTTATACATACACACACACACTCTCTCTACACACACCTGCTCACTACACATACCACCTAAACACACCTTATACATACACACACACACTCTCTCTACACATACCACCTAAACACACCTTATACATACACACACACACTCTACACACACACACTCTCTACACACACCTGCTCACTACACACGCCAGCTAAACACACCTTATACATACACACACACCATACACTCTGTGTAAACACTGTGTGTGTGTGTGTGTGTGTGTGTGTGTAGGTATCAGGACCACCTTGTTAGACTCAGAGGAGCACACCTGTTTCACCTGTAAGCAGTCAGACGTTTCCCCCGACAACCTGATCGCCAACAAGTTCCTGCGCCAGGTAACACTGACTCAGTCAAGAATGGCCACTGATTGGTTGGCACTGATTGGTCGGCACTGATTGGTCCATTGATGCTTTTCTCTCCTCCCCCTCAGGCTGTAAATAACTTTAAGAATGAGTCTGGCTACACCAAGGCAGCACGCAAATCACTACAGGCCCCGCCCCCTTCCCGCCCCCAGCCACTCAGATCGCTCCCTTCACGCCAGCAAGACCCACTATTGGCAAACGTCCGTCAGCAAGACCCGCTATTGGCTAATGCTCGTCAGCAAGACCCACTATTGGCTAATGCTCGACAGCAAGACCCGCTATTGGCTAATGCTCGTCAGCAAGACCCACTATTGGCTAATGCTCGTCAGCAAGACCCACTATTGGCTAATGCTCGACAGCAAGACCCGCTATTGGCTAATGCTCGACAGCAAGACCCGCTATTGGCTAATGCTCGACAGCAAGACCCACTATTGGTTAACGCCTCTCGTTCTCCTGCTGCTAGCTCCCCTCCCCCCCCTGCTGTCATTCAAACACAAGCCCCGCCCACCCAGTCCTCGCCTTCAATCGAAGGTTTGGATTTCGCTCCCATCCATCCTGACTCCGCCCTCAGCCGGCCTTCCCCACAACATCTAGCCAATCAGAGCGAGCCTCCTCCGCCAGGGTGAGTTTCCATGACGATGTGATGAACCTTTTGGGTTGATTGGATTATTGGTGATGGATTTTTCACTTGTTCGTATCGATTGATTTGCATCGTCATAGATACACACATAGATATATTGATGGATTCAGATGTGGATGTATTGATTAGTGTGTTTTTTCTGATCTACTTGATTGATCAGGGAGACAGAGGGACAAACAGCTGGTCTGATGCATGAACAACCAGCTCGGACTGACTACAATGTCAAGGTACACACCACACACACACACACACCACACACACACACACCATACACACACACACACACATCACACACACACACATCACACACACACACCACACACACACACCACACACACACACCACACACACACACACCACACACAAACTTCAGTGACCTGAACTGTGAACGGATTCCTCTAATTGGTTCCCCAGGGCTATGACATGCATTTGATTGGTCACCCACCCCATGCAAGGCCCTCCCACCAGCCAGGTCATCAGCTCCGCCCCCACAGGGGAGGGGTTAGACTTCCCTGGGAGAGGTACGTACACACACTCACAACTTACACACACACACACACTGACACACACACACACACTTCACTATCTAACCTCTCTCTCTCTCCAGACCTTTCCGACCTCACAGCGAGCAGCCCCCTCCCCACCTCCACCCCCCCCCCACGGCCCCTGGCCCCCCCTGTATACCCAGCCCCCTCCCACTACCCCCCGCCCCCCCCACACCATGCCCCCCCAGGCCTCCCACTACCCCCCTCCCTACCCCTCTGCCCCAGGCCTCCCCCCTCCCCCACTGGGCTTCCCCCCCCAGGGCCTCTACCCCCCCTGCCCCCCTGGCCTTGGCCCCCCTCCCTGGATCAACCCGGCCCCCCAGCCCCCCCCTGGCCTCCCGCCCCCCTCCCTGGGTGGCCCCCCCCCTCTCCAAGGAGGAGTTCTACAGGCAGCGACGACACCAGCAGGAGGAGTGAGTAACCGCTCACACACACTGGCATACCTGTACCTGTGTGTAAACTGTGTGTGTGTGTGTAAACTGTGTGTGTGTGTAAACTGTGTGTGTGTATATAAACTGTGTGTGTGTGTGTGTGTGTGTGTAAACTGTGTGTGTGTTACCAGGACATCTAAGCTGGATGAGTTCACTAAAGACTTTGCCAAGGAGCTGATGAAGTACAGGAACGCCCCCAAGAGGCGCAGAAGGTCTTACTCTAGGTACACACACACTGTAACACACACTGTAACACACACTGTAACACACACTGCAACACACACTGGAACACACACTGTAACACACACTGCAACACACACTGGAACACACACTGCAACACACACTGCAACACACACTGCAACACACACTGCAACACACACTGGAACACACACTGCAACACACACTGCAACACACACTGCAACAGACACTGGAACACACACTGCAACACACACTGCAACACACACTGCAACACACACTGCAACACACACTGCAACACACACTGCAACACACTGCAACACACACTGCAACACACACTGCAACACACTGCAACACACACTGCAACACACACTGCAACACACTGCAACACACACTGCAACACACTGCAACACACACTGCAACAGACACTGTAACACACACTGCAACACACACTGCAACACACACTGCAACACACACTGCAACACACACTGCAACACACTAGAACACACACACTGTAACACACACTGTAACACACACTGCAACACACACTGTAACACACATTGTAACACACTGTAACACACACTGTAACACACTGTAACACACTGTAACACACACTGTAACACACTGTAACACACTGTAACACACACTGTAACACACTGTAACACACACTGTAACACACACTGTAACACACTGTAACACACACTGTAACACACTGTAACACACACTGTAACACACTGTAACACACACTGTAACACACTGTAACACACACACTGGATCACACAGTAACCCCTCCCCCCTCCCCCCCCAGGTCTCGCTCCTACAGTCGTTCTCCCAGCAGGAGTCCGTTCTCTCGCTCTCGTTCTCGCTCCTACTCCTACACCCCCTCTCGTTCCCGCTCCCGCTCTTACGGACGCTCCCCTTTCTCCCGCCGCAACGGACGCTCCTACGGGCGCTCCCGTTCACGCTCCCGTTCCTACGGTTACCGCCGCTCCTCCGGTTCCCCTCGCTCGCCCCGGCCCGTACCGAGGCTGGGACGGGGGCGGGGCCGGGGGGGGCAGCGGGGCGGGGGGCGGGGGCTACCGTTCACGAACACGCTCCCGGTCTCGCTCCCCTGGCGGTTACCGGAGCCGGAGCCCCGGGGGTCGTAAGCCCCCCCCTCGGGAGCCCCCGCCCTACGACCCTAAAGGTCGGCCTGACCTCAGCCCAGGGGGGAGGGAGAGGTGGGAGAGAGACAGCTACCGCCAGTGGGAGAGAGAATACAGGGACTGGTATAACAAGTACTATAAGGACTACAAAGACTACGATTCCCATCATGCACCTGTTCACCACCGGAGGGGGGGCAGCCGGGAGCGGGAGAGACTCTCCTCCCAGAGAGATTACTCCCCCCAGAGCCGGGGGAGGAGGGGGGAGAGAGCTCCGCCTGGGTCCTCTGGAGCTAAAGATCGCTCCCACAGCGGAGCCAAGAGCTCAGAGGGCGGAGCCAAAACATCCAAGACCAAGAAACTGAAGAAGAGGAGGAGTGGGGAGGAGCCAGACTCAACCCACCAATCAATGGACCGCGGAGACGCCACGCCTGTCAGGGACGAGCCAATGGATGATGTCCCCACGCCCAGCAAAGCCCCGCCCATCTCCACTAAAGCCCCGTCCCAGAAATCATCAGCCAGTAAAAATGCATCAGCCGTGTCCGGGAAGACCCCGCCCACTCACAGCAAGGCCCAATCAGAGAAGAGCAGGAAGGAGAAAGGTCAGAAGGTGAAAGTGAAGACAAAAAGTGAGAAAACCAAGAAGAAGTCAGAGAGCGTGGCCAAGAAGAGTGAACCCTCTTCCTCTTCCTCACTCCCCAAACCAATCAAAACCTTGAAAACCAAACCAGCTGACCCCGCCCCCGCCCCCAGCCACGCCCCCCCGAGAAAAGAAAAGGCCAAAAGTGTTGGGAAAGGAGGTTCAGGGGGCCCTGGTCTCCTCAAGACCCCTCCCCTGCCCCCCCGCCCCGCCCCCCTCCTCCCCATCCCCCTGCAGCCGCCCTGTGACATCAGGGGGAGACGGGATGCCCCCCTCCTCCCCCATCGCCTCCCCCACCCCACGCCCCCCATCCACACCCCCGGATCCCCAGCAGAGAAGAGGTGGAGGCCAGACGAGAGGCCCAGCCTCCTGGGGACCCCCCCTCATAAGCTCCGCAGGATCGAGAGCATGGGAGGCAGGGGGGGGAGGAGGGGGAGGAAGAGGAGGAGGTATGGGGGGAGGTATGGGGGGAGGTATGGGGGGAGGGTTAGGAGAGAGAGGATTAGTAGGCAGAGGAGGGTTGTTAGGAATGGGGAGAGGGGGAGGTGGAGAGAGAGGAGGTGTGCCAGGAAGAATGGGTGCAGGAGCAGAGAGAGGAGGAGGAGACAGGGGAGGAGTAGGGAGGCCCGAGAGAGGAGGAGTGGGAGGAGCAGAGAGAGGCGGAGCAGGAGGAGGAGATGTGCAGATCCAGAGAGGAACTCCTCCAGTTGCCCCCCCAGACAGGCCTCTGCTCCTGCCCAGGTCTGGGAGCAGGGAGGCGGGCAGAGGAGAGCCAGAGAGGGCCTCTATACAGCCTCTGATGGATCTCCAGGTAGGAAGCCTCACTCACAAACACAGTGTGATCCTCCATAGACCAGGAGGACTGGCTGTACGATGATGATGATGATGATGATGATGATGATGATGATGATGATGATGATGATGATGATGATGATGATGATGATGATGATGATGATGATGTTCTGTTGTTGTGGCAGGTGAAGCCTCTTGGTCAGAGGAGGATCAAGCTGAACAGAGACCTGGGGAGGAAGACCAGCACAGAGGAGAGACCAGCCTCTACCTCCTCACAGAGGCCAGGGGAGAGGCCAGGGGAGAGGCCTGGGGATGCACCAGCCTCGGCCTCAACCATATCCCCAGCCACAGAGCCAGGGGACAGGAGAGAGAGACCAGCCTCGGGGGAGAGGAGGGAAAGACCAGAGGCTGCAGAGAGAGGTGGAGCGAGGGAGGAGAGGAGAGAGAGAGAGCAGAGCCTGGAGAGAGAGGAGTCCCAAAGGAGGAGAGGAGGGGAGAGAGCAGAGCCTGGAGAGAGAGGAGTCCCAAAGGAGGAGAGGAGGGAGAGAGCAGAGCCTGGAGAGAGAGGAGTCCCAAAGGAGGAGAGGGAGGGAGAGAGCAGAGCCTGGAGAGAGGAGAGAGAGACCGACCTCCGGGGAGAAGAGGGAGAGACCGTCATCGGCAGGAGGGAGGGAAGAGAGGAGAGCGGGGAAGGAGGGGGAGAGGAGAAGAGAGGGGGGAAGGATGGGGAGAGAGGTCGGGGGCTGTGGGGGGAGAGAGAGCAGCTGTGCGAGGAGCAGGAGAGGGGAGAGGGCGCCCCCCCGCGGAGGGGAAGGGAGGAGGGGGGAGGTCGGTGTCTCTAGACCGGCTCACCATCAGAGAGAGATCCGCCATCGCCCAGGAGAGACCTGAGCAGGCCCAGGAGAGACCTCTGTCAGGAGGCTCGGAGAGGTAGGTGTCCCCTGGTGGCCTGACTGTCTGACTGGCTGCTGGTCTTCCTGTGACTGACTGGTTTTTCCTCCTGGTTTTCTAGAGCCGTGTCCAGAGAGAGAGCAGCAGGCAGAGAGAAGTCCTCCCCCTGTCCACAGAGAGACCAGCACACCAGATCAGGTAAACACAAGCCACACTCCAAGGAGAACATGTATCTCTACTGTCTCTCCATCCCTCCTCATCTCCATCTCTCTCCATCCCTCCTCCTCTTCCCCTGTGTTGACTCCTCTCCACCTCTCTCCTTCTCTCTCTCCATCTCTCTCCTCCTCTCCACCTCTCTCCTTCTCTCTCTCCTCTCTCTCCATCTCTCTCCTCCTCTCCATCTCTCTCCTTCTCTCTCCATCTCTCTCCTTCTCTCTCCATCTCTCTCCTTCTCTCTCCATCTCTCTCCTTCTCTCTCCATCTCTCTCCTTCTCTCTCCATCTCTCTCCTTCTCTCTCTCCATCTCTCTCCATATCTCTCTCCATCTCTCTCCTTCTCTCTCTCCATCTCTCCTTCTCTATCCTCCTCTCCATCTCTCTTCTGTCTCTCCATCCCTCCTCCTCTCCCCCTGTGTTGACTCCTCTCCATCTCTCTCTCCTCTCTCTCCATCCCTCCTCCTCTCCCCTGTGTTGACTCCTCTCCATCTCTCTCCTTCTCTCCTCCTCTCTCCATCCCTCTCCATCTCTCTCCTCCTCTCTCCTCCATCCCTCCTCCTCTCCCCTTGTGTTGACCTCCTCTCCCCTCCAGCAGCAGACCAGGCTGGTGTTGTGGTCCAGCCCAGAGCAGAGAGGAGCAGGAGGGAGCCTAGCAGAGCGACCAGCCAGCCCTCCTCCAGGTGTGTGTGTGTGTGTGTGTACTCTACTCTACTCTCTGTTATCTGTACACTCTTAAACTGTGAGCTCCTTATCTCTATATTTGATAGGACTCCCTGTGTCTTGTATTTGTTATACTTTAACCTTGTTACTCTGAGTGCTGTACTGCACCTGCTGCTGCTGACTGCAATTAAAGGATGATCTGATCTGCAGGGGAGCTGAGTCTGCTGTTGAAGGCCGGAAGGGGGCCAGTCCAGTGGCCAGCAGCCCCCCC
>CM059342.1:359810-364810 GCA_030340685.1 Protosalanx chinensis | reverse complement strand
CACATGTGTGTGTGTGTATGTGTGTGTCTGTGTGTGTATCCTACCCCAGGTGAAGGTATATTTCTCTAAGGTGTCAGGCTGCTCTGGGCTGTGATCTTCTAGAATGATCTGTAGAAGCAGCTGGATAGAATCCACTGGAACACACACACCACTGTCAGTACACACACACACTGTCAGAACACACACACACACACACTTATCTTACCTTTGATGATGGCAGGCTGGTCAGGCATGATGAAGACTCTGGGTAGAGAAGTGGAGGGTCTGTCTGGGATCACCAGAGAGGGGGGAGAGCCAGCAGCAGCTGTACCCCCAGGGTGGGCTGCCCCGGCCTGGGGAGAGGGGGGGCGGGGTGGAGGCACAGAGGGTCTGCTGGGCCCCGCTGGTGGGGAGGGGGGTGGCAGTCAGGGGGGCAGCAGGGGGCGGGGAGGGTTGTTAGAGCCACGGTCAGGGACCAGGAGGGAGGTGGTGGGGTGTCGGGGGGTGGGTTTGGCCACGGAGGGGTGTCCTGGATGAAGATGTGGGTGTGAGTGTGGAGTGTGTGTGGGGTGGTGTGTGTGTCGGGTTGGGTAGTGTTTGTGTGGGGTGTGTGTGTGTCAGGTTGTGTAGTGTGTGTGTGGGGTGTGTGTGTGTCGGGTTGTGTAGTGTGTGTTGTGGGGTGTGTGTGTGTCAGGTTGTGTAGTGTGTGTGTGGGGTGGTGTGTGTGTCAGGTTGTGTAGTGTGTGTGTGGGGTGTGTGTGTGTCAGGTTGTGTAGTGTGTGTGTGGGGTGTGTGTGTGTCAGGCTGTGTAGTGTGTGTTTGGGAGACTGTGTGTGTGTGTATCCAGGTGATCAGCTGTTGTAGTGTAAGGTGTGTGTGTGGGGTGAGGGTGTGTGTGTCATAAGGTGGTAAGCTTGTGCGCGTGTGTCGTCTATCTCAGTGTAAACCTCTTTATCTCTGCTGGCGGTTGCCGAGGTAACGTCCCAATGATGCTGAGGTGTTAGAGGTCATGGGTCGTAGGGAGACAGTGGACTTCTGGACTACATTTCCCAAGGTAGGAAACAATGAGGTGGAGGGAACAGAGCTTGTGGGATTTGTAGTCCAACTGTAGTAGTTGTCTGTGTTGGGGCTGGGAGAGGAGGGGGAGGTGGGGGAGTGAGTCGATGAGGGTAGAGGGTTGGCGGGAGAAAGGGGGAGTGGGTGAGGAGGTGGGAGGGTTGTGGAGTGTGTTGGTTCAAGGACTGTCTGACTGGGATTATTAAGAGTGTGTGTAGATGTTTGGCTCTGAATGTGTGCTGGCTATAACAGTGGGGGTTAGTGAAGTGTGTTGTGTGTGTGAAGTGTGTCTCTAAAGATAGTGTGTGTGTGAGGTGTGTGTCCTGGAGGCAGAGTTTGTGTGAGGTGTGTGTGTGTGGCAGAGGAGAGAGAAGGAAAGTCGCTCATCAGTCCATCTCCAGACTCTCTCGCTGATCGACTGGTGATGCCTATATCCAACGACTCAGTTGATCCTGATCGATTAGTCAGGTCTGACCCACTCAGATCCAGTGACGAGCGCTCCTGAGCAGGCGTTCCACTACTACTGTCTGGATCCGTTAGGAGGAAGAATGATGGGGTGCGATTAGTCATGCCCTCGCCCTGCGACTCCTCCCCCTTCCTGCTGGGGGCCGTGTGATCGTCACCCACGGGTCAGGGGTCCTTCCAGAGGTCGTTCGGAGGTCAAGGTCAGATGCGCTCCTAGGGCTCCTCCAGGGTCAGGGCGGCGGTCTGTTGAGGCTCCCCAGCCTCAGTGGCTCTGTCTGGGGCTAAGGTGAGGCCGAGTCCCCCTGAGAGAGGGCTGGTGGTCAGAGGGCAGGGATCGGACATGCTCTGTTGATGTTCTGTTGATTTCAGGGTGTGTGTCATGGCGTGTGCTAGTGTGTGTGTCAGAGTGTGTGCTAGTGTGTGTGTCAGAGTGTGTTTCAGGGTGTGTGTTGGTCAGTTGCTTACTGTGTGTGTTAGTGAGTGCGTTAGTGAGTGTGTTACTGTTTGTGATGGTGTGTGTGTTGGTGAGTGTGTTAATGTTTGTGCTGGTGTGTGTGTTGGTGAGTGTGTTTGTGTGTGTGCTAGTGCTGGAATGTGGGAAGGAATGTGTGTGTGGTGGCGTGTGCATGTTTGCCTGTGCGTCTGCATGTCTGCCTGTGTGTGTGTCTGTGTGTGACTGTGTGTGTGAGTGTGTGTCTGTGTGTGACTGTGTGTGTGAGTGTGTGTCTGTGGTGTGAGTGTGTGTGTGTCGGGGCGGGGCCCAGAGTGGGACGTGGGGGGTCGAGTCTTGCAGCTTTTTTCCGCTCCATTGTTTGGTCCTTCCTGAGGAAACAGGGGAGCTTCCCTATCAGTCAGCCCAGCCAGGAGCTGCCCTCGCTGGGGAGACAACGTCAGCAACACCCCCGGGTCCTGGAGGGTGGAACCAGGGCCAAGACCAGGGCTAGAGGAAGAGGAGGAGGAAGAGGAGGGAAAGGGGGGGAGGGGATAAGGTGGAGGAAAAGGAGGAGGGGGGAGGATTGAGGAGGAGGGAAGGAAGGGGGGGAGGAGGAGGAGGGAGAGGAGGGGGAGGAGGAGGAAGAAGGAATCTCTGTGGTGAGAGGGCTTGTTCCTGGCACTCCTGACTGGACCTGGAAAACAAGGCCACACACACACACACAAGGTCACACACACACACACACACACACACACACAAGGTCACACACACACCAGTGAAGGTGGAAACAGCAATATTGACAGAATGGAGGTGGAGTTCATGACATCATCATAACAAGATGCCTTAAAAAACAATAACACCAAGCTCTGTCCACACAAAAAACACACAACACAAAAACACACAACACAAAACACAACACAAAAACACACAACACAAAAAACACACAAAAACCACAACCTCATCACACACTGCAGAGTCTCGAGACAAACATGGCTTCATATCCAGCTGTACTTACTCTGGTAAAATAGGTGCACGTGATGCGGCTCGCTGCCCGGTTTAACGGTCTCCATGTCAGCGTGGCTCGAGCGCAGCCATGAAGGAGCGCGCTCTCCCCTGTCTTCAAAACTCGTTCTGCTCCGGTCTGCCCGCAGAGTACCGACAAGCGCGAGCCTTTGTCCACCTCCACCGTTTGCAGCCGTACCGACTGATCTGAAGGACGTGGATGACCCACGTGCACCCGGTGTCAAACGCTTTCCCGCCTCCCTCATATGTGGACTGGACACTGTTGGGGTCCACTCCCCCGGTAAGGTGACACTGATTAAACGTTTTTCTCCCGGTTTACGTTCTGCCACAGTCGTACTGTAACGTAGCAAATATATTACCTGAGAAAAAGGAGTTAAAGGAGTTAAACATGTCATAGCGGTGAATCCAGTAACGTGGTTTAACGATCCTTCTTACCTGTGATGACTATAAACAGAATCCCGTGCGCGTGCAGACGCATTGTGTTTGTTCAGACATCTCACGCGCATATCCTCAGAACCCAGATCCATGTAGGAGCCTCTGCGCGCGATGGAGACACCAAGAACCACACACACCACACACACTCTTCACCTGTCTAGGAACTAAGAGTGTGTGAGATGTGTAGAAGTTCCCCTCGCTGTCGCTTTGTCGCTTGTGTTTATGAGTGAAAGCGCGAGAGAGAAGGCAGTGGTTTCAGCTCCCCGCGTGCTGTTCCCTGGTTCCATATGAGCGTCATTAGGGTTTGAAACTCAGGGCGGTTCCTGTGGCGCTCGCGGAGGGGCGCATGCCCCTGCGCGCGCAGCTGGTTAAGACAGTTTACAGCAGGTTTATTCGGTGTGCAGGAAGCCATTACATTTTACTGGACAGGGGGACATGAAAGGGCTCGAGCTTGTCATTAGTAGCTCATATTTGCACCCCGCGTGGAGGACAGGAGTCCTGGCGCCCGCGTGTCCTCTACAGAAACACTCTTGGTGTGTCTTGTGTGTATGATGTGTGTGTGTTTAGGTGTGTGTGTCTTGTGTGTATGATGTGTGTGTGTTTAGGTGTGTGTGTCTTGTGTGTATGATGTGTGTGTGTTTTAGGGTGTGTGTGTCTTGTGTGTATGATGTGTGTGTTTTAGGTGTGTGTGTCTTGTGTGTATGATGTGTGTTTAGGTGTGTGTGTCTTGTGTGTATGATGTGTGTGTGTTTAGGTGTGTGTGTCTTGTGTGTATGATGTGTGTGTGTTTAGGTGTGTGTGTCTTGTGTGTATGATGTGTGTGTGTTTAGGTGTGTGTGTTCTCACAGACAGACTTGATACAGAACCAGACTGAAATATCCAGATGAGATGAGCATGTTCCTCTGATCTGATATTGACCCAAACTGAGGTTCGAGTTGACCTACCTGCTTAAAATACCTCTAATGATATTGAAGGTATTTGTTTCTACCCCTGGGTTAGTCAGAAGATATGAAAACAAGAATGAATATGTTTTTCACAATCAGAAATAAACCAAAACACTTAACGACAGTAGATTTATTTGAAGGGACAAGGTAAGATTAAAGATTGTCAGAGAGAACAAGGCATGTTTACCATCTGACTGTCAACAATCTAACTTTGGACTGCAACTAGCCTGTTTGACCACTAGATGGTGACAAAAACACAATAATATCCAGGCTGGGAAACTTGAGTTACCACCTCTGAACACTCTATCTCTAAACACTTAAATCGACAAACCTTGTAGACATCTTATATACAGTATGTAGTTTCTCTCACATAAGTAGATTACAAGGAACGAGGAATAAAGATTGTTATATTCTAAGAAATGCGTCGAAGGTGAGAAGGTTCGTGTGCGTGTGTGTACAGATGTTGAGGCGGGCTTGTAGGAGTCAAGTGTGTCTTCACCTGAAACACACAGAACAGATTAGTGAGTAGAGATAAACATCAGTGGTGAGAGCATCTGACTGAAGATGAAGAGGTTCAGATGCCCCCTGCAAAGTGGAGAGGAGAGACAGGAGGAGAAAGGAGGGATGAGAGGAGGAGAGGAGGGATGAAAGGAGGAGAGGAGGAG
>CM059342.1:296481-359310 GCA_030340685.1 Protosalanx chinensis | reverse complement strand
CACACACCCACACCAGGTAACAACCACACAGTCACACACCACACAACAAACCAGGGTTACACACACACACACACACAGGTACACACACACCCACACAAACCAGGTACACACACACACACACACACACCAGGTACACACACACACACCAGGTACACACACACACACACACCAGGTACACACACACACACACCAGGTACACACACACACCAGGTACACACACACACACACACACACACCAGGTACACACACACACACACACACACCAGGTACACACACACACACACCAGGTACACACACACACCAGGTACACACACACACACCCAGGTACACACACACACACCAGGTACACACACACACACAGGTACTACACACACACACACACCCAGGTACACGACACACACCAGCCACACAACCTGGTACACACACACGGTAACAAACTGAACCTGACACACAGGTTAACACCCCCCCCCCCCACTCCTGTTCCCCAGACCCCCCTCCCTCTGAAGACAGGATAGGTGCTGTTCCCTCGCACCCCCTCCTCCCCCCATCTGGCCCCTCCTCCCCCACCCCCACCCCCCCCAGCCACTCCTGGTCGCCGTGGCGACTTCACGAGGACAGAGTACGCCAGGAGACACCAGACTGAGGATGATGGAGCGAGCTAGACAAGGTGCTGCGGCACAAACCAGCCAATCAGGGGGCGTGCTGCAGTCAAGAAGCCCCGCCCCCGACCCCCGGAGCGTGACCAGGGAGGAGTCACAGCTGTCATGTAGTCCTGTCAAGAGCACTATGGGGTAATGTAGTCTTTATAAAGAAAAAAACTAGGAGTTATATGGTCTTCTGAAATGGGACCTGTTGAACGAATGTAGAGCTTTAGAGTGACATATCTCCTTGCCTCTCTCCCCCCCGTTCCTCCTCCCTCTTCTCTCTCCCCCCTCTTCCTCCTCCCTCTTCTCTCTCCCCCCCCTCTTCCTCCTCCCTCTTCTCTCCCCCCCTCTTCCTCCTCCCTCTTCTCTCCCCCCCTCTCCCCCCCTTCTCCCTCTCTTCTCTCTCCCCCCTCTTCCTCCTCTAGGTTCTAAATTGAAGAAGGTGCTCTCTCACTCCTCCTCAACCTGGCAGCCTCAGCTGAAGACACGCCCACCACCACCACCGAGTCCACCAAACCGCCCAGGTAACTCCTCCCCCCTCTTTCCCCCCTCCTCTCCTTCCCCCCTCTCTCCCCCCTCTCTCCCCCCTCTCTCCCCCTCCTCTCCCCCCTCTCTCCCCCTCTCTCCCCCTCTCTCCCCCCTCTCTCTCCCACCTCTCATTTTTATTCAGTCACATTCCATTACTCGGTCTTGCACACTCAGAGCCACACCTTGTACACCTATCCACACACACAAACACACACACACACACACACACACACACTGGCACAGATCCACACACACAAACACACACACACACACTGGCACAGATCCACACACACAAACACACACACACACACACTGGCACAGATCCACACACACAAACACACAGACACACTGCACAGATCCACACACACAAACACACACACACCTTGGTACACCTATCCACGGAAACACATACATGCACAAACACACACATGCACAAACACACACATGCAGAAAAAACACACATGCACAAACACACACATGCACAAACACACACATGCACAAACACACACACCTTCCAACCTTCCTGTCACTTGTGATGAGCTTCATGCTTATATTCCCACATGCACTTTTCACATAGATTTAATAGACTCCAAACATTAATTAAACACCTGTCACATTCTATCTATTATCTATCTATCTTATCTATTCTGCCCTGGGCCTTTGTCACTCTGTCTTATGTGTGTGTGCCTGTGTTTGTGTGTGTGTGTGTGTGTATGTGTGTCACGACTTTGCTGTGTCAGCATTTTCACACAGCCGAGTCAAACCAGGAACATGATTGACACAAACTTCTCCTGTGAAACCGACAGTTCTCTAATCCTTGTTGTTTTTTAAAACTTTTGAATCAAAACAAAATGTCCATGTTGTAATGAAAACCATCCCTTTATACCAGGGGGGGGCCATTCCGGTCCTCGAGGACCACCTCGAAGGTTCTAGATGTCCTGAAGGTTCTAGATGTCCTGAAGGTTCTAGATGTCCTGAAGGTTCTAGATGTCCTGAAGGTTCTAGATGTTTCCCTGGTTCCCAGCACACCTGATTCTAATGAATGGGTTATTATCAAGCTCTGTGGAGCTTCAGACTGACTCTTCATTAGAACCAGGGAAACATCTAGAACCTTCGAGGTGGCCCTTGAGGACCGGAATTGCCCCCCCTGATTTATGTCATGATCTTTCTAACAAGGTGGGTGTAAACCTCTATGTGAACTGACTTTTCTCTGCTTCACCAAAGTGTCTGATTGGCTTATTAACTCCACTCCCCTACCTACAGTTGCCCTGATTCGCCCTCGCGGCTGATGTCACCGAGCAGACTGGCCAATCAGAATGGAGATAAGGACTGGGAAACTGGCTCCAATGGATCCTCGCCCGCCTCAATCCCAGAATACACTGGTGCGTGACCACATGGCAGAAACCAGGAGATGAACTGCTGAACTTTATTGAATTATTTGATCTGGATGATTGTACTGTGTGTGCGTGTGTGTGCATGTGTGTGTGTGTGTGTGTGTGTGCGTGTGTGTGTGCATGTGTGTGTGTGTGTGTGTTCCTCAGGCCCTAAACTCTTCAAGGAGCCGAGCTTCAAGTCTAACAAGTTCATCATCCATAACGCTCTGTCCCGGTGCTGCCTGGCTGGAAAGTGAACGAGCAGCAGAAGAACAAGATCCTGGAGGTTCGAACCCTAACACTGTGTCAATAAAGAGTGTGTCAATAAAGTTGCATTTAGAATAAGCACCTTACATGCATTCACTCCACCCCCCCCCCCCCCCCCCCCCCCCCCCCCCCCTACACCCCTCCCCAAACAGGAAATGGAGAAAAGCTCAGCCAACCACTTCCTGATTCTGTTCCGTGACTCCAGCTGCCAGTTCCGGGGCGTGTACACCTTAAGCCCCGCCTCCACTTCCTGCTCCGAGGGCGAGGAGCTGGTCCGATTGGCCGGCGTGGGCCCGCGGGTCATAAGCCCCGCCCTGGTGGAGTCGATCTATAAGTACAGCTCAGACAGGAAGCAGTTCAGCTGCCTCCCAGCCAGGACCATGTCCATGAGTGTGGACGCCTTCACCATCCCCAGCATGCTGTGGCACACCCGCAAGAACCAGCACACCCAGGAAGAGCCTCAAGTGATCCTGACACACTGAGACACACACACTGAGACACACACACTGAGACACACACACTGAGACACACACACTGAGATACACACACTGAGATACACACACTGAGACACACACACTGAGACACACACACTGAGACACACACACTGAGACACACACACTGAGACACACACACTGAGACACACACACTGAGATACACACACTGAGACACACACACTGAGACACACACACTGAGACACACACACTGAGATACACACACTGAGACACACACACTGAGACACACACACTGAGATACACACACTGAGATACACACACTGAGATACACACACTGAGACACACACACTGAGATACACACACTGAGACACACACACTGAGACACACACACTGAGACACACACACTGAGACACACACACTGAGATACACACACTGAGACACACACACTGAGACACACACACTGAGATACACACACTGAGATACACACACTGAGATACACACACTGAGACACACACACTGAGATACACACACTGAGACACACACACTGAGACACACACACTGAGACACACACACTGAGACACACACACTGAGATACACACACTGAGTCACACACACTGAGACACACACACTGAGATACACACACTGAGATACACACACTGAGACACACACACTGAGATACACACACTGAGACACACACACTGAGACACACACCCTGAGACACACACATGAGACACACACTGAGATACACACACTGAGACACACACACTGAGACACACACACTGAGACACACACACTGAGATACACACACTGAGATACACACACTGAGATACACACACTGAGACACACACACTGAGAAACACACACTGAGATACACACGCTGAGACACACACACACTGAGACACACACACTGAGACACACACACTGAGATACACACACTGAGACACACACGCTGAGACACACACGCTGAGATACACACGCTGAGATACACACGCTGAGATACACACACTGAGACACACACACTGAGACACACACACTGAGATACACACACTGAGACACACACACTGAGATACACACACTGAGACACACACACTGAGACACACACACTGAGATACACACACTGAGATACACACACTGAGATACACACACTGAGATACACACACTGAGACACACACACTGAGATACACACACTGAGACACACACACTGAGACACACACACTGAGACACACACACTGAGACACACACACTGAGACACACACACTGAGATACACACACTGAGACACACACACTGAGACACACACACTGAGACACACACACTGAGATAGACACACTGAGATACACACACTGAGACACACACTGAGATACACACACTGAGATACACACACTGAGATACACACACACACAGACTAAGATACACACACTGAGATACACACACTGAGATACACACACTGAGATACACACACACACAGACTAAGATACACACACTGAGATACACACACTGAGATACACCCACACACACTGAGATACACACAAACAGACTGAGATACACACACACACACACACACTGAGATACCCTTACTGAAATACACATACACAGACCTGACACACACACTGAGATTTTTTTTTCTTCTTTCATTTATTTATTTCATTCATAGCAACAACAAAAAAAACGGAACGAATACATCTTAGGTACAAATAATGAATGAAAGGGCACAGAAAGAAGCAAAAGCTTATGATGTCTGCCACTTTTCAAATTAAATTCTACACTTCCAGTGTGATGTGTTGTAAACAATAAAACAAAACAAAAAACATACAGTAAAAAACTAAAAAAAACAAAGAAAATAAAGACAAAGATACAAAGACACACACACTGACACACACACACACTGACACACACACACACTGAGATGTACATAATGCAGGAATGAACACCTACTTGTCTCCTGTCCCCGCCCCCCTGTCTCCTGTCCCCGCCCCCCCTGTCTCCTGTCCCCGCCCCCCTGTCTCCTGTCCCCGCCCCCCCTGTCTCCTGTCCCCGCCCCCCTCCCCCGCTCCCCACATCATCCTAGTCCTGCATGGGAAAATTCAACTTCTCTACTCAACAGTTAAGATTTCCTTCTCTCCCTATATGTGCATGGAAGTGGAACATTCTGCTGTCTTGAGAGAGAAGACTCAGACTCAGCCACCTTCGGAGGGGGGGTGTTCTGTTTTTCTACAAACATCTTTGTAGTGCAAATCAGTTAGGAACACAGAAATACACACGTAACTTTTCAATCAGTCAGAAAGTATCTTCTTAGTTAAGATTTTGAAAAGACTGTAATTATAAGATGGCAGCTTCTTCTTTCAGTAAGTTTCCTCACAGCTTCAGTTGAAGCATTAGTTTTGGTGTTTTTTCTTATAACTAGCATTGCTCTGCCTTGAGTCGAGGAAACACAGGACTTTGATTGGGAATCGAGAGGTGCTTGGACTTTTATTCAACAAAACAAAGAGGACATTTGGGGAAGAGGTGACCCAGACTTTGGGGAAAAAGAGTTTAGCTTTAATCGCATTTGCATCTGTTTGAGAAAAGTGTTAAGAAAGTGTTTTTACTTTTTAGCCTTGAGAATCAAAGATTGTAAATACGTTTGTTGTTGTAAGACTGACAGAAACCGACTCTACTGCACAACCTGGGTTACTGAGCCACGCCCCTCTAAGGCACTGTGCCACGCCCCTCTAAGGCACTGAGCCACGCCCCTCTAAGGCATCTGAAGGTAATTGGACCCGACAGGACAGGATCGCTCTATGATAGGACAGGAGGAGGGGGCGTGGCCACAGAGGCAGTAACCAGGGCAGGTTTTCTGCAAAAGCTTCTGTGCTTGATTGAGTGTCCACACATCCATCAACTCATTCATACAATCATCCACTCATCCCTCCATCCACTCATCCCTCCATCCACTCATCCCTTCATCCACTCCCCTCCATCCACTCATCCCTCCATCCACACCTTCATCCCTCCATCCACTCATCCCTTCATCCACTCCCCTCCATCCACTCATCCCTCCATCCACACCTTCATCCCTCCATCCACTCATCCCTCCATCCACTCATCCCTCCATCCACTCATCCCTCCACACCTTCATCCCTCCATCTGATGTGTTCCTCTTCCACAGGAGTGAAGTGTATGTTTGGTCATTGCTGTGTAGGCAGCCACGCCCTTCACCCCTCACAGGTAACCAGGGTCAGAGGTCACATGTTCATAACCCCTGCACCCCCCCCCCCCCCCCCCCCAGACCCCCAAAGTGACACAAAATAATAATAAAATGTCCAACTTGATTCTGAATCTGAACCCTGCATGTTTCAACCTGACTGATGCACACAGTCTCACACACACACACACACGTTCAGTCACACACAGTCACACACACACCTATTCAGTCACACACAGTCACAAAGTCTCTCACACAGAGATAAAGTGTTGGCTATGTTCAATGTTTGTTGCGTTGTTATGTCAGAAGTGCTGACATTTACACTCTGTACTGTACAGGTGATATGATCTGTGACAGGCACACACACACATGCACACATGCACACACGCACACACTCACACACACACATGCACACATGCACACATGCACACACACATGCACACACACACATGAAATGAAAAGCACATTAGTGTCCTCTCTACTATATGTACACAGGTCTGTACTTGTCTCACACACAAACTCTCGCACACACGCACACACACATGCACACACGCACCCACACACATACACACAGGTGAGTAAATGCCAAATATAATAGATCTGCTTTAGGGTTCATTCTGTTCTGCAGCACTTGCCTATACTAGCCCTCTGCAGGAATGGAGAAAACCACACACACACACACATTTACAAATGAATACACGCTCACACATGCACATACAGATGCTCACACATGTATGCACAAACAGACACACACCGATACTCGTTAAAAAAAAACGTTTTAGTGTCAAACCTCTCAACTGATCTGCTCATCTAACAACTCTTAAAGATTCTTGACAGAATCAGCTTCCTTATGTTTGATCTTCAAACATTCCCACGAGTGAGAACTCTACCCCCCCTCCCCCCCTCCCCCCTCCTGTCTCTTGTGTTTCTACCCCTCTGATACCCCCTTGGGGTACCTTGGATGTGAACACAGCACATGCTTTATCTTGCTCCACCCCGGTGGCAAACTGATGTGCCAAACATACATCTTATTTCTTATTCCTTCTCCCCTCCCTCTCTCCCCCTCTCTCTCCCCCCTCTCTCTCTCTCCCTCTCTCTCTCTCTCACCTCCCTCTCTCCCCTCTCTCTCTCTCTCTCTCTCTCCCCCCTCTCTCTCTCCCCTCCCCCTCTCTCTCTCCCTCTCTCTCTCTCTCCCCTCCCTCTCTCTCTCCCCTCCCTCTCTCTCTCCCCCTCCCTCTCTCCCCTCTCTCCCCCTCTCTCTCCTTCTCCCATCCCTCCCTCTCTCCCCTCCCTCCCTCTCTCCCCTCTCTCCCTCTCTCTCTCCCCTCCCTCTCTCCCCTCCCTCCCTCCCTCCCTCCCCTCTCTTCCTCTCATCTCACTGTAACTGGTGTGACATGTAGGTTTGGAAAGTTCACTCCATGTTTTGCAACATGAACGAGGTCTCTCTTTAGAAAGTTTATTCATTTGGAATTTCTGGACGTCAAGATTCCTTTTTTTAAATGCATTTCATTGGTTCACAGTAAAACCTATTTGACAAGTTATTGTGGTGTTGAGGGCCTACTGACATGACGAGCTTTTCTGCATGCACACACACACATGCACACACACATGCACACACACATGCACCCACACACATGCACACACACACATGCACACACACCATAGTGTAATGATCTTCTCACACTAGGGTAGCGCCCTACTTGTGATTGTGCTTTTGTGCCTCCTGACCACGAGACAACAATTAAAACCCACAAATGCACCTCTCCCCTTTCTCCCCCTTTTCACTCCCCCATTCCACCCTCTCTCCATTCTCCTCTCTCACCCCCCCCCCTCCTCTCTCCACCACAGTCAGTTTTTAGATGTTCTTATATATTTATTTATATATTTATAATAACGGAACAAATGCTTGAGGGTATTAAACTACAGGTGTCCAATCAGACTCCACCGGGGGCGTGGCCAACAGGTGTCCCTCCGTCTATATATCCCGGTCCTTAACGGCTTCACACACTTCCAGTCGTTGAAAGGACGCGCACGCCCCTGCCGTCACAGCATCACGAGCGCAGCCCCTGCAGTAACTTGAGCGGTCCTGAAGTCTCTCTCTGGTTTAGGCAGCTGTTGTGTTTGAGAAGCCGCAGTCATGACCCTGATTGGTCACCGCTCCTCGGCTAATTCCTTCTCCGGGTTCGGAGGCCACCGGCAGATGTCCATGAGCTCCGTGCGCTCCGGTTTTGGGACCGGGAGCAGCTTTGGATCCTTCGGCTACGGGGGCCGGTGGGGAGGAGGGGGTGGGTTTCGTATGGCCTCGGGGCGGAGGCGGGGGTGCAGGGTTCGGGTCCGGGGGCGGGTGCAGGGTTCGGGTCCGGCGGCGGGGGTGCAGGGTTCGGGTCCGGGGGGCGGGTGCAGGGTTCGGGTCCGGCGGCGGGGGTGCAGGGTTCGGGTCCGGGGGCGGGGGTGCAGGGTTCGGGTCCGGGGGCATGTTCATTGGTTTCTCCGGAACGAAAAGCAGCACATGCAGTCCCTGAACGACCGTCTGGCGCACTACCTGGATCAGGTGCGCATGCTCGAGTCTACCAACCGACAGCTCGAGCAGAAGTTGAAGAGCTTTACCGCCTCCAAGGTCGTGACCCGAGACTTCTCAGTGTTTGACCACGAGCTCAAACCGCTGCGAGACCAGGTGGGGTCCCGTTCACTCACACACACACACACACACACACACCCACCCACACACACACACACACCCACACACACCCACACACACACACACACACACACCCACACACACCCACACACCCCACCCACACACACACACACACACACACACACACACCCACACACACACACACACACACACACACCCACACACACCCACACACACACACCCCCACACTGACTACGTCTATGTTCTTGTTTTTCAGTTACTAAACGGCATCTTAATGAACACGTACCTGGCGCTTGAGATTGATAACGCCAAATTAGCGGCTGATGACTTCAAAATGAAGTATGTTGTTTAACCCTTCAACTGTTAATATTTTGTTTATGTCGTGTAAACACTAACGGTTTAATCAAGTTTGTATTTAAACTCAGTTAATCTCACAATAAACAAGTTAACTATTGGTGAGTAAAATCCAAAGATAGAACATGGAATAAGGCCGCTGGAAAAATTATGTGTTTAATTAAAGTAAAAATATGATTTTTTGTACGTCATCTTGGCCTTTTCTACCTTCATCACGTGCGAGTAAGTTCCCACACGCGCATTTCTGTGAAACACTCACGCATCTCTGCGCGTGGCCGGCAGATGGGAGACGGAGGTGTCGGTGCGCCGGACAATAGAGGGAGATATCGCGGGACTGCAGGCTCTGCAACGAGACTACGGGCACAGCCAACCAGGCCTTGATCGCTGAGCTGAACTTGCTTACGGAGGAGCACTCGACCACAATGAAGAACCATCAAAAGGTGAACCTGTTGACATCAGCAGCATCTCTCTGTTCTGTTTGTATGATCTCTAACACCCAGCATCTCCCTCCCTCCCTCCCTCCCTCCCTCTCGCCCTCCCTCTCGCCCTCCCTCCCTCCCCTCTCGCCCTCCCTCCCTCCCTCCCTGCCTCCCTCTCGCCCTCCCTCCCTCTCGCCCTCCCTCCCTCCCTCCCTCCTTCTCGCCCTCCCTCCCTCCCTCCCTCAGGATCTGACCACCCTGCATGGTCAGCTTTCTGGTAAGGTGAATGTGGAGGTAGCAGAGACTCGCAGCACAGACCTGGCCCAGACGATGGCCGACATCCGTGCCGAGTACGAGGCTGTGGTGGAGAACAACCGACGCCAGGTTGAGGGCTGGTACATGGCCCAGGTGTGGCCTTACACACACACACACACACACACACAGATGCACACAAACACCAAGGAGGTGCAATGTGCATATACAAAACTTTCCCCCTTGTGTTTTTTGTCTCTGTATGTGTGTGTGTGTCTGTCTGTGTGTGTGTGTGTCTGTGTGTGTGTGTAGGTAGAGATAAAGAAGGCAAAGGCGATAGAGATCTCTTCCTCTGAAAGCACGGACATGAGCGAGGGGCGTACCCCAAGTCTCAACCCTGCAGATCGAACTGGAGGCCATACGCATGGCGGCAAGTCTCACACACACACACACACACACATTCACACACACACACACACACACATTAACACACTTACCATACTGATTGAGAATTACTCCGGGGATGGGGCTTAAAAAAAACTCTTTCTAAAGCAGTTTCCAGATGACTACCTTTTGAAATCTTTTCTACTCACCCCTTCCCCCCCCCCCCCCCCCACAGAATGCCAACCTGGAAGCCCGTCTGGGGGGAATTGGGCATGCAGTTCCACCAGCGCCTGGTGTCTGTGTCCAAGGTGGTGTCTGGCCTGGAGCAGGAGCTGGCAGCTGTGAAGGATGGAGCTAATCAACAGGCTCAGGACTACCAGAGGCTCCTGGACATCAAGAGCCGGCTGGAGGCGGAGATCAGCACCTACAAGCAACTGCTGGAGGGGGCTGGTGGGGGTGGGTTCAGGGGTATCCTGGGGGGGTGGAGGCCGGGCCTTGGAGGGGCGAGCCAGGGTCTCTAGGAGCATGGAAGTGAGTTCATCCAAGGTTGCGATTGGTAGCGTGGGGCTGGGCAGGGCGGGGCTGGGGATGTCATCAGTGGGCGGGTCATCCATGTCCGTCACCCGAGGAGGTGTGATGTCATCAGGGGTCGTTGGGGGCGGACTGGTGGAGTTGTCGTCGGGTGGGGGCGGAGCCGTGACAGTGAAGTCTAGCAAGTCGAGCGGGACGATAGTGTCATCAGGAGGCTCCGCCCTGTCCGGGCTGTCATCCTCTGTGACATCATCAGGGGGTGGGGCTTCGATCGTCAGGTCCAGCAGAACAGAGATTTCTTCTTCTTCCAGCTCCGTTGACAGCGGGGTGATTGGGTCAGGCGCCATCAGGGGCGTGGCGATCTCATCGGGAGGCTCCGCCCTGTCTGGTTCCTCTGTGACATCTTCAGGGGGCGGGGCTACGATCAAGTCCAGTGTCACGGAGGTCTCCTCCTCCTCTTCCCTTGGGGGCAAGGCTGGGGGGCTGGCTGGGGGGCTGGCTGGGGGCTGGCGTCTGGGGAAGCTGTAAAAATATCCGTGGTAACGGCGTCTAGCAGCAGCTCATCAGTGTCATCCGGAACGTCCGCTGGAGGAGCCGTGATATCATCAGGTAGGCACCGCAGGGGGGAGGCACCGCAGGGGGGAGGCACCGCAGGGGGGAGGCACCGCAGGGGGGAGGCACCGCAGGGGGGGAGGCACCGCAGGGGGGGAGGCACCGCAGGGGGGAGGTCCTACCTCCTGGTCTCTAAGCTTGGTGTTGTAGACCATGTGGCGAGGAGGAGGAGTGTAATGTTGCTGCTCTCCTCCTTCTCAGGCGGTGGGGCAGCGATCGCATCTGTGATGTCATCAGGCGGTGCCGGCTTGGTGTCCGGTGGCGCTGTGCAGTCAGGTGGGATGGAGGTTAGCTCCTCCTCCTTCAGTAGCTCCTCCTCTAGCAGTGAGGTGGTGACGTCATCAGGAGGAGCTGGAGGAGCAGCAGTGGCGATGGGATCTGGAGGAGCGGGTCCTGATTTCTGGAACCTCAGCTGAGATGACATCAGGCAGCGCCATCGCTTCTGGTGGCGGTTTGGCAATGATGTCATCAGGTGTGGAATGGCGATGAGTGGGGGCTCTGCTATGATGACATCAGAAAGCAGCACAGTGTCATCAAGTGGTGGAATGGCGGTGGGTGGAGGCTCTGCTATGATGTCATCAGGAGGTGCTATGATGTCATCAGGGGGTGGAATGGCGGTGGGTGGAGGCTCTGCTATGATGTCATCAGAAAGCAGCACAATGTCATCAAGTGGTGGAATGGCGGTGGGTGGAGGCTCTGCTATGATGTCATCAGAAAGCAGCACAATGTCATCAAGTGGTGGAATGGCGGTGGGTGGAGGCTCTGCTATGATGTCATCAGAAAGCAGCACAATGTCATCAAGTGGTGGAATGGCGGTGGGTGGAGGCTCTGCTATGATGTCATCAGAAAGCAGCACAATGTCATCAAGTGGTGGAATGGCGGTGGGTGGAGGCTCTGCTATGATGTCATCAGGTGGTGGAATGGCGATGAGTGGGTGCTCTGCTACGATGTCATCAGGAGGTGGAATGATGTCATCAGGTGGTGGAATGAATGTCATCAGGTGGTGGAATGATGTCATCAGGAGGTGGAATGATGTCATCAGGTGGTGGAATGGAAATGAGTGGGGGCTCTGCTATGATGTCATCAGGAGGTGGAATGATGTCATCAGGTGGTGGAATGGAAATGAGTGGGGGGCTCTGCTATGATGTCATCAAGCACTATGTCCAGCAGTTCTTCCTCTTCCTCCAGCTTCTCAACCGGAGGTTCTCTGCAGACTTAGAGAGGTATTACATCAGATCATTTGAACTTGATTGAATTCAACTTTATTTAATGTAACTTTATATGAGACGTGTATTGACTGTAATATTATTGAACTTGCTATCTATAAACAGCTCTTCATTTCAACCAACCTTTATCCCCTCCCTCTCCTCACTCCTCCCCCCCTCCCTCTCCTCACTCCCCCCCCCTCCCTCTCCTCACTCCCCCCCTCCCTCTCCTCTCTCCCCCCCTCCCTCTCTCCTCTCTCCCCCCCTCCCTCTCCTCTCTCCCCCCCTACCTATATCACTCCCCCCCTCCCGCTCCTCTCTCCCCCCCCTACCTATATCTCTCCCCCCTCCCTCTCCTCTCTCCCCCCCTACCTATACTCACTCCCCCCTCCCTCTCCTCTCTCCCCCCCTACCTATATCTCTCCCCCCTCCCTCTCCTCTCTCCTCCCTCCCTCTATCTCTCCCCAGGCACAGTTTCCAGTGGGGAAATCACAATGACAACAACAAAGGGATTTTACTTTTGTCCTGATTTTACATTTCTGTTTCCTCTTTGTACCTTTAACTCTTTTCCTCATTAAAACAACAAAACAGGAAGTGTGTGAGTGTTTCCTTTAATGTCTAGTGGAACCACGGTTCTTAAAGGTTCCTGAACAGAACCTTGATGATTTGAGGTGGAGTCTTAGTTTGATGAAAAAGCTTCCTCTTAATGGTTTTGCACCTGGGATCAAACATCGCTTTCTGTTATTTACTTAAAAAATGGGGGGGAAGAGAAGAGGGAGGGAAAGAGAAGAGGGAGAGAAAGAGAAGAGGGAGGGAAAGAGAAGAGGGAGGGAAAGAGAAGAGGAGGGAAAGAGAAGAGGGAGGGAAAGAGAAGAGGGAGAGAAAGAGAAGAGGGAGAGAAAGAGAAGAGGGAGAGAAAGAGAAGAGGGAGGGAAAGAGAAGAGGGAGAGAAAGAGAAGAGGGAGGGAAAGAGAAGAGGGAGAGAAAGAGAAGAGGGAGAGAAAGAGAAGAGGGAGAGAAAGAGAAGAGGGAGAGAAAGAGAAGAGGGAGAGAAAGAGAAGAGGGAGAGAAAGAGAAGAGGGAGAGAAAGAGAAGAGGGAGAGAAAGAGAAGAGGGAGGGAAAGAGAAGAGGGAGGGAAAGAGAAGAGGGAGAGAAAGAGAAGAGGGAGGGAAAGAGAAGAGGGAGAGAAAGAGAAGAGGGAGAGAAAGAGAAGAGGGAGAGAAAGAAAGGAAACAAGTGAAACGTTGGAACCATGTGACTTGCCTTTATTGAGTCACATAACCTTGTTATTCGTCTACACAGCCTCATCTACAACCAATATATAAACCAGTGAATCAATTAATGAACTGTCAATCCAGGCGAGTTTTCATTTGTCAATTAATCAATCACCATCTACAACAAGCTGGTTGGATATTGATATATTCACGACAGACACCCTATTTAGCTCATACAAATATTAAGGCTATTTAATAGCTGAGCAATGTGCTTGGATTAGATGAAAGGACTAGCAACAATATGGCTTGATCACATGGGGTGGTTGGAGAGATCTGGTTGGCTGTATGGAGGGTGTGGGAAGATTTAATTGGCTGTATGAAGGGAGCAGGGAGATTTCATTGGCTGTATGGAGGAAATAAGGGGATGTGATAGTGCAGGTGTGGTTGCTCAGTTTAAGATACAGATGCAGTAACTAGTGCTTGGAGCACTAGTTGGATGACTAGGATGGAGAACAAACAGCAGAAGAACAGGTCAGGGTGCAGGGGTCAGGGGGTCAGGGTGTAGAGGTCAGGGTGCAGGGGTCAGGGTGCAGGGGTCAGGGGTCAGGGTGTAGGGGTCAGGGTGTAGGGGTCAGGGTGTAGGGGTCAGGGTGCAGGGGTCAGGGTGCAGGGGTCAGGGTACAGGGGTCAGGGTACAGGGGTCAGGGTGCAGGGGTCAGGGTGTAGGGGTCAGGGTGTAGGGGTCAGGGTGTAGGGGTCAGGGTGCAGGGGTCAGGGTGCAGGGGTCAGGGTACAGGGGTCAGGGTGCAGGGGTCAGGGTGCAGGGGTCAGGGTGTAGGGGTCAGGGTGCAGGGGGTCAGGGTGCAGGGGTCAGGGTGTAGGGGTCAGGGTGCAGGGGTCAGGGTGCAGGGGGTCAGGGTGTAGGGGTCAGGGTGTAGGGGTCAGGGTACAGGGGTCAGGGTGTAGGGGTCAGGGTGTAGGGGTCAGGGTGCAGGGGTCAGGGTGCAGGGGTCAGGGTGTAGGGGTCAGGGTGCAGGGGTCAGGGTGTAGGGGTCAGGGTACAGGGGTCAGGGTACAGGGGTCAGGGTGCAGGGGTCAGGGTGTAGGGGTCAGGGTGCAGGGGTCAGGGTGCAGGGGTCAGGGTGTAGGGGTCAGGGTGCAGGGGTCAGGGTGCAGGGTCAGGGTGTAGGGGTCAGGGTGTAGGGGTCAGGGTGTAGGGGTCAGGGTGTAGGGGGTCAGGGTACAGGGGTCAGGGTGTAGGGGTCAGGGTGTAGGGGTCAGGGTGTAGGGGTCAGGGGTCAGGGTGCAGGGGTCAGGGTGCAGGGGTCAGGGTGTAGGGGTCAGGGTGCAGGGGTCAGGGTGTAGGGGTCAGGGTGCAGGGGTCAGGGTGTAGGGGTCAGGGTGCAGGGGTCAGGTGCAGGGGTCAGGGTGTAGGGGTCAGGGTGCAGGGGTCAGGGTGCAGGGGTCAGGGGTCAGGGTGCAGGGGGTCAGGGTGCAGGGGTCAGGGTGTAGGGGTCAGGGTGCAGGGGTCAGGGTACAGGGGTCAGGGTGCAGGGGTCAGGGTGTAGGGGTCAGGGTGTAGGGGTCAGGGGTCAGGGTGCAGGGGTCGTCCAGGCAGCTGTGTTGCTCCCTGGCTGCTCAGAAGAGGGGTCAGACACGTTAGGGTTCAGGGAGAGGGGGGGGTGTGTGGGGGAAGAGGGGGCGGAGGGGGTAGGGGAGGGGGAGGAGGGTGTGTGGGAGGGGAGGAGGGCAGGTTAGAGGGTGGGTGAGATGGGGAGGGCAGCAGGGAGTTAGGTGAGGACTGGGATGGTGTGTGTGTAAGTGTGTCAGTGGGGGGTGTGTGAGGGAGTGTCACAGAGTGTGTGTGTAGGTGTGTGTATGGGGGTGTTGGAGGGTTCTTGTGTAGGTGTGTGAGCTGTTGTGTCGGAGGTGTGTGTGTTGGGGTGTGTGTTGGGGTGTGTGTAGGGCTGTCGGAGGGTGTGTGAGAAGGAGTGTGTGTTGGGGTGTGTGTTGGGCTGTCGGTCAGGGCAGGTGTGGTCGTTAGTTCTTGTGAGTTGTTGCACATGACTTCTCCCTCTGCGATGTACCACACCTCATTGTGTCTGTTCAGCAACTTCAGGGGACTGGACACACACACACGCACGCACGCACACACACACACACACACACACAAAGAGAAAAGAGTCAGGGCAGGAGTACAAAATGTGTATTGGCCTGTCTTGTGTGTGTGTGTGTGTACCTGTCTCGTGTGTGTGTGTGCCTGTCTCGTGTGTGTGTGCCTGTCTCGTGTGTGTGTGTGTGTCTGTCTCGTGTGTGTGTGTGTGCCTGTCTCGTGTGTGTGTGTGTGTGCCTGTCTCGTGTGTGTGTGTGTGTGCCTGTCTCGTGTGTGTGTGTGTGCCTGTCTCGTGTGTGTGTGTGTGTGCCTGTCTCGTGTGTGTGTGTGTACCTGTTGTACCCCACTCCATAGTGGTAGGCCTGGTTGTATTGAGCCTGCAGCAGCTGGAGCTGCTTAGACAGCAGGTGAGCCTGGAACCTGGAGGACACTGACAGCATCCAGCCTCCATAGCCTCGCACATACACATCCATGTGAGGCATGTCTGTGAAGTACAGCTGCACACACACACACACACACACACACAGACACACACACACACAGAGACACACACACAGAGACACACACACACAGACACACACACAGACACACCCACACACACAGACACACACACACACAGACACACACACCCACACACACACACACACACAGACACACCCAGACACACAGACACACAGACACACCCACACACACAGACACACACACACACACACAGACACACACAGACACACAGACACACAGACACACACACACACACACACACAGACACACACACACACACACAGACACACACACACAGACACACACACCCTGTCTGCCTGTCTTTCATTTCTCTGTCAGTCAAACACATTCTGATTGGTCTGTGGGGAGAAGTGAGCTAACCTTCTCATTGGTGGGTGAGGGAGGGTTGTCCTGATAGGCTGATGGAAGCAGGAAGTTGAGGGTATAGATAGCTGGCTCCCAGACCCTGGTCACCTCAGGAACCCTGACCAACACTGAGCGGTCATCTCCATCTGGAGCCCTGATAAACACACACACACACACAGTTCCACACACACCGAGAGTTCCACACACAGCTCCACACACACAGCTCCACAGTCCCACAGTGCACCTTGGTGGTTCGCTCCAGTGATGTACTGGAAGAGGCGTCTGAAGGCCATGGCTGCCCCCACACCCAGGAAGTACGCCTCCGCATCTGTAGACACCCAGCGGCTAGGACTGTAGTGACGCACCTGGAACACACACACACAGTAACACACACACAAAGTCACACACACAGTTACACACACACATTCACATATACACAGTAATATACACACACTGAGTTACATACACACACAAAAGATCCTACATGGTGGTGTGTACAGTGTGTGTGTGTTACTGTGTGTGTGTGTGTTACTGTCTGTGTGTGTGTGTGTGTTACTGTCTGTGTGTGTGTGTGTGTGTTACTGTCTGTGTGTGTGTGTGTGTGTGTTACTGTCTGTGTGTGTGTGTGTGTGTTACTGTCTGTGTGTGTGTGTGTGTGTGTTACTGTCTGTGTGTGTGTGTGTGTGTTACTGTCTGTCTGTGTGTGTTACTGTCTGTGTGTGTGTGTGTTACTGTGTGTCTGTCTGTGTGTGTGTGTGTGTGTGTTACTGTGTGTGTGTGTGTGTGTTACTGTCTGTCTGTGTGTGTGTGTGTGTGTGTTACTGTCTGTCTGTGTGTGTGTGTGTGTGTGTGTTACTGTCTGTGTGTGTGTGTGTTACTGTCTGTCTGTGTGTGTGTGTGTGTGTGTTACTGTCTGTCTGTGTGTGTGTGTGTGTGTGTGTGTTACTGTCTGTGTGTGTGTGTGTGTGTGTGAGTGTGTGTGTGTTACACTCACCTCATACTGGTCAGTTTTACACACTAGCTCATATTCCAAACACTCCCTGGACTCTGTGCAGAAACTAGAGTTTGTGCTGAGTCTGTGAGAACACACACACACACACACACACACAAACACACACATACTGTATCAACACCTTGGAGATACACACACGCACACAAACATACATTATGTAAAACAAATAAAATAATCTTACCCAATGCCACCTTCAGCTGTAACCATCATAGCTCCCACCACCAATGATGAGAAGAGTAACCTTAAGGTGCACACACACAGACACACACACACACACAGATACACACAGACACAGACATACACACAGACATACACACACATGCACACCTCAAAATGTGCTGTGTATTTTTGTGTGTGTGCATGAGAGAGAGAGACTGCAGATGTGAAGTGGGACACTATCCTTAGAGAGAGGGGGAGGGAGAGAGAGAGGGAGGGGGAGGGAGGGAGGGAGGGAGGGGAGGGAGGGAGGGGGAGGGAGGGTGGGAGGGAGGGAGGGAGAGAGAGAGGGAGGGAGGGAGGGAGGGAGGGTGGGAGGGAGGGGAGGGAGGGGGAGGGAGGGTGGGAGGGAGGGAGGGAGAGAGAGAGGGAGGGAGGGAGAGAGAGAGGGAGGGAGAGGGAGGGTGGGAGGGAGAGAGAGAGGGAGGGAGAGGGAGGGTGGAGGGAGGGAGGGGGAGAGGGAGGGAGGGAGGGAGGGAGGGGGAGGGAGGGAGGGGGAGGGGGAGGGTGGGAGGGAGGGAGGGGGAGGGTGGGAGGAGAGAGAGGGAGGGAGAGAGGGAGGGAGGGGGAGGGAGGAGGGAGGGGGAGGGTGGGAGGGAGGGGGAGGGAGGGAGGGGGAGGGTGGGAGGGAGAGAGAGGGAGGGAGAGAGGGAGGAGGGGGAGGGAGGGAGGGAGGGAGAGAGAGAGAGGGAGGGAGGGAGGGAGGGAGGGGGAGGAGGGGGAGGGTGGGAGGGAGGGGGAGGGTGGGAGGGAGAGAGAGGGAGGAGGGTGGGGGAGGGTGGGAGGGAGAGAGAGGGAGGGAGGGTGGGTGCGAGGGAGAGAGAGGGAGGGGGAGGGTGGGAGGGAGGGGGAGGGTGAGAGAGGGAGGGAGGGGGAGGGTGGGTGCGAGGGAGAGAGAGGGAGGGAGGGAGGGAGGGAGAGGGAGGAGGGAGGGAGGAGGGAGGGAGGGAGAGGGAGGGAGGGAGGGAGGGAGGGGGAGGAGGGAGGGAGGAGGGGGAGGGAGAGGTGGTGTTTGCTGCATCATCATGTCAGGTACACCAAGAAACAAAGACATTCTAAGGTCACCATGGATCCATCACAGATCCAAGGATCCTGGATGACCCAAACAAGCCTTTTACATCCACAGTCCTTTAAAGAGTGTAAAGGAGACTTTAAGCTCCTGTGATGCAGCACACAGTAACTCACCTCAGCCAACTGAGTCACACCAGTGATGCACATTTCAACAGAGGAAGGCAGACCAGACTGATGCTTCAGACGTTAACTTAAGGTCTTAAAGCTTCAGGTAACATGAGCTTCTGTCCTCGCAGTGACCGATGACACTGCGACATTACCGGATAACGGTCCCCACCCCACGCGCTACCCCAGCGGAGTTGTGAGGATGATGATGATGGAAACTTGATCTTCTCTTAATGTTACACTGTTTCATTAAACAGTCACGTGACTAGAAATCCAACTAATCACTTTTACTCACATCATGACGGTGTGTGACTGTCCCGTGTCAGAAAGTCCTCTGTCCTCCGGTAAAGAGGCGGCGGCTGAACGGTCTGCCCGGTAGAATGTTGATCACCTCAGCCTGGAGGACACCGGGGGTTTTATACTGCAGTTTGCAGCTCGCGCATCATATGAAACCGGAGCGAGCTCTGGTCCGGTAAACTGACAGGGAGGGTGGGGGGGGGGTACCGGACGCGCGCATAGCATGCAGCCTCCTGAGCTCGTGGAGCTGCAGTGGATCTGGACCGTCGTTCACCGGAACCTGCACGCGCACCTGGTCCCTCACTAACCTCGAGCAGGAATCCGGCAACTTTGTCTCTTTCCTGAATATAACATATGCATTTATTTGTATGTCATTTTCAATGTGTTTTAATGTGTTTTTAATGATGTCCCTCTTAAGTAGCCTGGCTAACTTCCAACAGTCACATGATCCACACAATACGAGACCACAGCTGTGTTGAAAACACAATGTTTTAATCACCAACCAGGTAGAGCTTCTCTCAGTGTTACAGCAACAAATATCTAAGCAGAGGATTCTCACACAACTTCCCAAGGTTCACCTTGATTCACCTGAGTCACATGACATCTGAGCCCTCTCCCCCCCTCCCCCTCCCCCTCCCCCCCCCCTCCCCCTGTGAGGAGCCTCTGCTTACATCAGACTCTCAATCATCTCTGCCGGCCATTATTTACATGCTAATTTCCTGTTGTGCTTATTCCTGCTTCCTGGTTACTAGCCCAACTACAGCCAGAGAGCAGGGTCACATGACACGGAGCACTGGTCACCATGACAACAACCCACTGCATGAGAGAGGAACAACAGCAAAACATAAAAACACCTCCATCTTTCTTTAATTCCTTCCTCAAGGTAAGGAAGGAAGGAAGAAAGAAAGAAAGCATAGTTAAGTTAAGAAACACATGCTGGGTAGTCTGGTGAAAATGTCCACCAGCAGAATCTAACATTGGGCTGCGTTCCAATCCAGAAGTGTGTGTCCTCCTCATGTTTCCTTGGTCACTAGGCCCCTCAAACCCTGCAGCCTTGCTGCCATGGTGGATATTAAACCCCCTGTGTCTCTCCTGTCCGGCCACACAAGGACACAGGAAAGGAAGCAGAGGGTTTGGAACGCGGCAGGTCAAAGCAAAGCGCTAACTTTACAGCAGCGGTGAAGAGGCTCTGGAAAACTTCTGCCGTTGAAGAAAAAGCATAAACAAAACTTTAAAAAATACTGAAATATTTCACATCGAAAACTTATGCAAGTAACATATACTGAATTATTTCATGAATTACATTTCAATATTCAAGCCAAAATACTGAAGGAAAAAAAAGAAAAAGTTGAAGAATAACAGAAATAAAAGATCCAGAGACTGATGCAGAGGGGAGGTCGGTGGTTGGTCCTAACCAATGAGAGGTACTTCCTGGTTTATACAGGAAGTACACCCCATATATGGTGTTTGTTAAGTCCATGTTACACAGTTCCAACAGTTATGGAGTTTGAGGTTTTTAATAGAGCTGAACACTCTCTGGATTCTCACACACACACACACACACACACACACACACACACACACACACACACACAGGCACACGCGTGTACACAAAAACACACACACACACACACATTGGAGGAATTGGCAGAAGTACCACTTAAATAGTCAAGTCAAACAGAAGAAACTAATTCTGAATACAAAATATCCTCACATCAAAGTCTCTAAAAATTATGACCATCTTTGGAGTTCAAACAAAGAAGGAGAGAGAGGGAGAGAGGGAAGAAGAACATGGGAGTTTGAAACAGAGAGAGAGAGAGAGACAGAGAGAGACAGGAAGAGAGAGAGACAGAGAGAGACAGAGAGAGGGAGGGAGAGGAAGAGAGAGAGAGGGAGAGAGGGAAGAAGAACATGGGAGTTTGAAACAGAGAGAGAGAGAGAGAGAGAGGGAGGGAGACAGAGAGAGGGAGAGAAAGAGAGAGAGAGAGAGAGAGAGGGAGAAAGAGAGAGAGAGAGAGGGAGAAAGAGAGAGAAAGAGAAAAAGAGAGAGAGAGAGAGAGAGAGAACAGGTCTAAATAGAGGAACCAGACTATTCCACTTGAGTCTAAGAGAGGGGGGGGCGGGATCTTCTCTCCGTCACTTCCTGGAACAAACCACTGCCAGTCTGAGGCGGGGGGGGAGAGGAGGTCCAACACATCCGTGTAGTTTGCATAGCCAGACAGCGGTTGCCACGGCAGCAGCCACTCACAGTTCACAGACAGGGGAGACTGAGGGAACCTCTTCTGCTGTTCCAGTCTCACAGAGTGGACTCTCTCTGACGCTCTCGGCCATTAGAGGTCTTCTTCACTTTAGACACGCCCTCCAGAGCACCTGACTCTGTCACTCTGAGGAGGGGGAGGGAGGAGGAGGGAGGAGGGGGAGAGAGGGGGAGGGAGGAGGGGGAGAGAGGAGGGAGGGGGAGAGAGGAGGAGGAGGGAGGAGGAGAGAGGGGGAGAGAGGGTGAGAGAGGAAGGAGAATGTCAAAACCACAGGTATCACTTTAATCAAAATCATTCCACCACCCACCTCCCACCCCTGCTCCTCCCACTTCCCTCCCTCCCTCCCTCACACTTCATCCATCTCCACGTCCTCCTCATCCAGAGGCAGCTGAAGGTAGGGGTTGTTAGATGCTGGACGGAACTTGTATCCTGTCAGCACGAAGAAGACCAGCGTAGACACTTCCACCAGAAACTATGGGAGGGATGAGGAGAGAGGGGAGGAGGAGGGGAGGAGGGGAGGAGGGGAGGGATGAGGAGAGGAGGAGGGGAGGGAAGAGGAGAGGAGGGAGGAGGAGGGGAGAGGGGAGGAGGAGGGGAGGAGGGGAGGGAAGAGGAGGGGAGGGATGAGGAGGGGAGGGATGAGGAGAGGAGGAGGGATGAGGAGAGAGGGGAGGAGGAGGGGAGGGATGAGGAGAGGAGGAGGGGAGGAGGGGAGGGATGAGGAGAGGAGGAGGGGAGGGATGAGGAGAGAGGGGAGTAGGAGGGGAGGAGGGGAGGGATGAGGAGAGGAGGAGGGGAGGGATGAGGAGAGGAGGAGGGGAGGGATGAGGAGAGAGGGGAGGAGGAGGGGAGGGATGAGGAGAGGAGGAGGGGAGGGATGAGGAGGGGAGGGATGAGGAGAGGAGGAGGGATGAGGAGAGGAGGAGGGGAGGGGGAAAGGAGGGATGAGGAGAGGAGGAGGGATGAGGAGAGGAGGAGGGGAGGGGGAAAGGAGGGATGAGGAGAGAGAGAATATTATCTCTGACATGTGATCATCATCATCATCATCATCATCATCGGAGGTAGCGCGGTAGTGAGAGTGTGACATCATCAGAAGGAGACTTACCTCGTAGCACCACTGCCACTGGAAGGGTACAGTGACCTTCAGAAGGATGGCTATGATCCTGGTGAAGTAGATATAACACACGATCTGGGAGGGGGGGGGGAGACGTCAGATATCCACTAGACTAAGATCACCCTCAGGCATACTAATCAAACCAGACCAGGATGGACGGATAGGTACTCACCATCACGTAGTAATGTCTGAAGAGCTTCAGCTTTTCTAGATTCATGGCAGCTGAGGGGGTCAAGCAAGAGATGTTCAGACAATATCAACCATAACAACAACAACCACAACAATAACAACAACCACAACAACCACAACAACAACAACAACAACAACAACAACAACAACAACCACAACAACAACAAAAACCACAACAACCACAACAACCACAACAACCACAACAACAACCACAACAACAACAACCACATCAACCACAACAACAACAACAACAACAACCACAACAACAACACTCCTATTAAAACGTATAAATGTCTCATTCTTTACCTTTCCCATCAGTGCTTGAGGCCTCTTGCAGGTGTCTGATGGACCTATAAACATACACAACATTAAAGTCACACATACAAAAATATTCAACAGCATTTCATATAATCCTTCAAACCTTTCTAAATCTTACGGCTAAATATTCCAAATTTGACCAAAATGTATAAGAAAATATTGAAATATATTTCCTTTAGATTTTTTGGATAATATATTTCCATTGCTCCAGACACTGACCAGACCACAGGAAAGAGGATAGCCCCACAGCAGATGAGGTCGACCAGGAACAACACCTCCTTCCACAGGGCGTACTCACTGGTGCCCTCCTCTGTGGACTCTATGATGATGTAGGCCACGTTAGCCAGCACCTGCACACACACACACACACACACACACACACACACACACACACGTAACTTACTCATTTGGGAGGTTGTACTATTACTACTGTAATATATACATTTAAGCACATGCTCAAACACCTGTCCACAGGTACATACACAGGTACACACACAGGTACATACACAGGTACACACACAGGTACATACACAGGTACACACACAGGTACACACACAGGTACACACACAGGTACATACACAGGTACACACACAGGTACATACACAGGTACACACACAGGTACATACACAGACACACACCTGTCCACAGGTACATACACAGGTACACACCTGTCCACAGGTACATACACAGACACACACCTGTCCACAGGTACATACACAGGTACATACACAGGTACATACACAGACACACACCTGTCCACAGGTACATACACAGGTACATACACAGGTACATACACAGACACACACCTGTCCACAGGTACATACACAGGTACATACACAGGTACACACACAGACACACACCTGTCCACAGGTACACACACAGGTACATACACAGGTACACACACAGACACACACCTGTCCACAGGTACACACACAGGTACATACACAGACACACACCTGTCCACAGGTACACGCACACACCTGTCCACAGGTACATACACAGACACACACCTGTCCACAGGTACATACACAGACACACACCTGTCCACAGGTACATACACACTAACCTGCAGAGGGATGACGATCATGAAGATCTTCTTCTCTTTGTCAGACAGGATGTATTTGACGAAGGCCCAGCCTGTCCCAATCAGAGCCAGAGTGATGAAGAGGAGGGCTCCTTTCAGCCTGCACACACACACACACACACACACACCACCAGCAGAGTCAAAACACACACACATACCAGCAGAGTCAAAACACACACACATACCAGCAGAATCAACACACACACACACACACCAGCAGAGTCAACACACACACACACCAGCAGAGTTACCACACACACACACACACCAGCAGAGTCAACACACACACACACACACACACCAGCAGAGTTACCACACACACGCACACAAGCAGAATCATCACACACACACACACCAGCAGAGTTACCACACACACACCACATCTCTGTCACACAGACCTACAGGTGTGTGATGTAGTACATGACTGCCCAGCCCTCGATGGGGTGTCCCTCTGTGTTGATGAAGTGGTAGTTAATCTGTGAGAGGAAACACAGCACAGTTAGGCTGAGAACAGACAATGTCCTGGTCCAGGGTTCTAGGGCTCAGGGTTCTAGGGCTCAAGGTTCTAGTGGTCAGGGTTCTAGGGCTCAAGGTTCTAGTGGTCAAGGTTCTAGGGCTCAGGGTTCTAGTGGTCAGGGTTCTAGTGGTCAGGGTTCTAGTGGTCAAGGTTCTAGGGCTCAGGGTTCTAGTGGTCAGGGTTCTAGGGCTCAGGGTTCTAGGGCTCAAGGTTCTAGTGGTCAGGGTTCTAGGGCTCAGGGTTCTAGGGCTCAAGGTTCTAGGGCTCAGGGTTCTAGGGCTCAGGGTTCTCACACTGTGGAAGACCAGGGAGATGGCCTTGGTGAATGCCAGCGCTGCCATCAGCCAGTGGATCTTGAACACACTGTACCTGAGGAACAACACAAGAACACACTGTACCTGAGGAACAACACAAGAACACACTGTACCTGAGGAACAACACAAGAACACACTGTACCTGAGGAACAACACAAAAACACACTGTACCTGGAGAACAACACAAGAACACACTGTACCTGAGGAACAACACAAGAACACACTGTACCTGAGGAACAACACAAGAACACCCATGATACCAGTTGTGTGTGTGTGTGTGTGTACCTGTGCTTCATGAGTGTGTAGACCCAGACCAGGGCAGCGGTGAAGAAGACAGCTGCCATGCTGATGTACAGACGAGGCAGAGTGATCTCTGCTGCTGACAGGAAGCCTCCAGGGTTCCTCTCTGTTACCTCCACCTGCCGCCAGCACACACACACACACACACACACACGTGTCAATACACACACGTTAATCCACATGTGTTGGCATTAGCTGACCTAAGCATGCATGAACACTCCGAGACAGAGAAACAGACACTAACATTGAGTGAGTACTGCAGGTCGACACCAGGCTTCAGGTTTTTGCAGTAGTGGAAGTTGAGGTTGTACAAGCCCTCAGACAAGGAGCCAATCTTAATGCGGAACTGGAGGAGAGAAAAAAAACAATGAGGTCATCTGGGACATCTGTGAGGGCTGTGTAGGAGGAGGTGCTGTGAGGAGCAGGAGGAGGTGTGAGGAGCAGGAGGAGGTGTGAGGAGCAGGAGGAGGTGTGAGGAGCAGGAGGAGGTGTGAGGAGCAGGAGGAGGTGTGAGGAGCAGGAGGAGGTGTGAGGAGGTGTGAGGAGCAGGAGGAGGTGCTGTGAGGAGCAGGAGGAGGTGTGAGGAGCAGGAGGTGCTGTGAGGAGCAGGAGGAGGTGTGAGGAGCAGGAGGAGGTGTGAGGAGCAGGAGGAGGTGTGAGGAGCAGGAGGAGGTGTGAGGAGCAGGAGGAGGTGTGAGGAGCAGGAGGTGTGAGGAGCAGGAGGTGCTGTGAGGAGCAGGAGGAGGTGTGAGGAGCAGGAGGAGGTGTGAGGAGCAGGAGGAGGTGTGAGGAGCAGGAGGAGGTGTGAGGAGCAGGAGGAGGTGTGAGGAGCAGGAGGTGTGAGGAGCAGGAGGAGGTGAGGAGCAGGAGGAGGTGTGAGGAGCAGGAGGAGGTGTGAGGAGCAGGAGGTGCTGTGAGGAGCAGGAGGTGCTGTGAGGAGCAGGAGGAGGTGTGAGGAGCAGGAGGAGGTGTGAGGAGCAGGAGGAGGTGTGAGGAGCAGGAGGTGCTGTGAGGAGCAGGAGGAGGTGTGAGGAGCAGGAGGAGGTGTGAGGAGCAGGAGGAGGTGTGAGGAGCAGGAGGAGGTGTGAGGAGCAGGAGGAGGTGTGAGGAGCAGGAGGTGCTGTGAGGAGCAGGAGGAGGTGTGAGGAGCAGGAGGAGGTGTGAGGAGCAGGAGGAGGTGTGAGGAGCAGGAGGAGGTGTGAGGAGCAGGAGGTGCTGTGAGGAGCAGGAGGAGGTGTGAGGAGCAGGAGGAGGTGTGAGGAGCAGGAGGAGGTGTGAGGAGCAGGAGGTGCTGTGAGGAGCAGGAGGTGCTGTGAGGAGCAGGAGGAGGTGTGAGGAGCAGGAGGTGCTGTGAGGAGCAGGAGGAGGTGTGAGGAGCAGGAGGAGGTGTGAGGAGCAGGAGGAGGTGTGAGGAGCAGGAGGTGCTGTGAGGAGCAGGAGGTGCTGTGAGGAGCAGGAGGAGGTGTGAGGAGCAGGAGGAGGTGTGAGGAGCAGGAGGAGGTGTGAGGAGCAGGAGGTGCTGTGAGGAGCAGGAGGAGGTGTGAGGAGCAGGAGGAGGTGTGAGGAGCAGGAGGAGGTGTGAGGAGCAGGAGGAGGTGTGAGGAGCAGGAGGAGGTGTGAGGAGCAGGAGGTGCTGTGAGGAGCAGGAGGAGGTGTGAGGAGCAGGAGGAGGTGTGAGGAGCAGGAGGAGGTGTGAGGAGCAGGAGGAGGTGTGAGGAGCAGGAGGTGCTGTGAGGAGCAGGAGGAGGTGTGAGGAGCAGGAGGAGGTGTGAGGAGCAGGAGGAGGTGTGAGGAGCAGGAGGTGCTGTGAGGAGCAGGAGGAGGTGTGAGGAGCAGGAGGAGGTGTGAGGAGCAGGAGGAGGTGTGAGGAGCAGGAGGTGCTGTGAGGAGCAGGAGGAGGTGTGAGGAGCAGGAGGAGGTGTGAGGAGCAGGAGGAGGTGTGAGGAGCAGGAGGTGCTGTGAGGAGCAGGAGGAGGTGTGAGGAGCAGGAGGAGGTGTGAGGAGCAGGTTTGACTCACGCTGAAGCTGAACGAGTTGTTTGCTTTCTTCAGGTCAAGGAACACTTCATTCATCTTCCCCAACTAGAGAGGGACACATCAGGAAGGGATCTCAGCATCTCTCACACACTCAGACACACACACACACACACACACCTGTAGGGTTCTCACCTGAATGACAGTTAAGTCAGTTTCCTTCACTTCCTGCTTCTCTTCCTGCTTCACTTCCTGCTTCTCTTCCTGCTTCACTTCCTGCTTCACTTCCTGCTTCTCTTCCTGCTTCAGTTCCTCCTTCACTTCCTGCTTCACTTCCTGCTTCACTTCCTGCTTCTCTTCCTCTGCTCCTTTCTTGTCTGTAGTTTCCTTTTCTCCCGTTTGATCGGCTCCATGTTTGTTAGGGGCAACCATGTCTGGATCCTCGGGGGCGATATCTCTCCTCCTCCTGGAGCCTGAGGACATCACAACACACAATATCACATCACATCACACCTTATCACAACACACCTTATCACAACACACCTTATCACATCACAACACACCTTATCACAACACACCTTATCACAACACACCTTATCACATCACAACACACAATATCACATCACATCACACCTTATCACAACACACCTTATCACAACACACCTTATCACATCACAACACACCTTATCACAACACACCTTATCACAACACACCTTATCACATCACAACACACCTTATCACAACACACCTTATCACATCACAACACACCATATCACATCACACCTTATCACATCACAACACACCTTATCACATCACAACACACCTTATCACAACACACCTTATCACAACACACCTTATCACATCACAACACACCTTATCACAACACACCTTATCACATCACAACACACCTTATCACAACACACCTTATCACAACACACCTTATCACAACACACCTTATCACATCACAACACACCTTATCACAACACACCTTATCACATCACACCGTAATACATCACAACACAAATGATCCACGCCAGCTCATCAACCAGCCTCTACCTCCAGCCCCCTAGCCTCCACCCCCTAGCCTCCAGCCCCCATCCTCTACCTCCAGTGGCAGCAGATTCAGGGGGCTCTGTTGTCTTCATCCTGGCTGTCAGCAGACTGTCCTGATCCCCAAAAGACTTCACATGGACCCTGGAGACACAAGGATGGAACAGACAGAACAGAAGTTAGAGAGAGGATCTCACCACATCTTTCCCCCTCCCACTCTTCATTACTCTCACACACACACACACACTCTCTCTCTCTCTCACACACACACACACACACACACACACACACTCTCTCTCTCTCACACACACTCTCTCTCTCACACACACTCACTCTCTTTCACACTCTTTCTCTCCCTCTCTCTCTCTCTCTCTCACACACTCTCTCTCACACACACACTCTCTCTCTCTCACACACACACACACTCTCTCTCTCTCTCTCTTACACACTCTCTCTCTCACACACACACACACACACACACACTCTCTTTCACACACACACACACTCTCTCTCTCTCTCTCTCTCTCTCCCTCACACATACACACACACACCTGAGCTTGTCGATGTCAAATATGAACAGGACGAGAGGCTCGTTGTTGGAAGGTTTAGTGAGTGTCAGAGGACATGTTGCTGTTTCCTCTGCCTGTGAGCCACAAACAACAACAACATCATCAACACATCCACAAATCATCACATCAAAACAACAACAACATTATCACATCTATCTCCATATTTGATAGGATTTCCTGTATTTTTTACTTTGTATTTTTATATTTTAAACTGTTACTGCTGGACTGTACCCTACTGCTGTTGCAAACTTCCCCACTGCCTGACTACTAAAAGATTATTTTATTTTAAGGATTATCTTATTTTATCCATTTAACCCCTCAAAACCTTAACAAGTCAGCATGCTTTCAAATCAATGTCAACATTTAACTTCTGCAGTGCTTCTATAACAGTTCTATAACGACTATGATGTCAATGAAAACAAAACATCAAAAGTCATGTTAAGTCATGTTATGTCATGTTAAGTCATGTTATGTCATGTTAAGTCATGTTATGTAATGTTATGTCATGTTAAGTCATGTTATGTCATGTTAAGTCATGTTATGTCATGTTAAGTCATGTTATGTCATGTTATGTCATGTTAAGTCATGTTATGTCATGTTATGTCATGTTAAGTCATGTTATGTCATGTTAAGTCATGTTATGTCATGTTATGTCATGTTAAGTCATGTTATGTCATGTTATGTCATGTTATGTCATGTTAAGTCATGTTATGTCATGTTAAGTCATGTTATGTCATGTTATGTCATGTTATGTCATGTTAAATAGGCCAGGCTAAATTCTGCTACTTACAGCGTATGACAGCACTCCGTTCACGCGAGACTTGGACAGACTGAAGCCCACCTGGGGAACAGAACGAGAACACAGGTGGTTTATGACGCAAAGCCACGCGCACACCGGGAACCACACACCTGCTAGTTGTTCTCACCGGGTTCTTGCTGTAATCCACATGCTCCTCCGGTAAACGCAGAGAGAGCAGGTTGACATCCAACGTCCCGTTGGCATAGAAACCGAAGGTGTTGAGGTGAACGACAGACCGAATTTCAGTCTGGCAAAGAGAGAGATGGAGGGGAGGAGGAGGAGGAGGAGGAGGAGGAGGAGGAGGAGGAGGATAGGATGGAAGGAGGATAGGAACATGTCTGAATATCACAACTATCAGAAGTTCACAAGGTGCTGCTGGTCAATCCTGGTTCATATGTGACCAGCAAGACCAATCCACCTTAACAGGAACTGATATGTTCATTATCTTAATGAATTAGAGTAACACAGCCAGTTGTAGTGTTGCCAGCTGGATAACTGGCCATCATTGGAAAAACTGTTTGACGTTGTTAATATACCGTTTTAAGTTCAATCTTGTTTCTGTTATCAGACCAAGACAACATCACAACATGACGTCACCATCACCAGAACATCACGATGTCACCATCACAACATGACGTCACCATCAGCAGATACAACCTAGCTGCTTTCTAACTGTCAAGAGATGGTTTTCTGAGATAATAGCAAACATGACACATTGTTGTAATGAGGATTTGTGGTTTATATTTACGTTATATCACATTAAATGCCATTCATTACCTTAAGAAGGAGTTTATGTATTCTTCCCTCGCAGAAGGCCAGTAGGAACACGAGCAACAGAGCGAAAACTGTCTTTCCGCCTCCTGGATTCCGCGACATAACTAACAACTAGCTGTCGATCCAGCTGTCTAACTCGGTGCAATAATCACATAAAGTATTAAGCTAATTTAGGAATATAAAACTGTGTAAAGTAAACCGCTAGTTGATACACCAGTGACGATGAATGTAGCGGTGTGTGTTCTTAAAACTGGGAGCTACTTCCTGGTCCAACCAGATGGAACACGTCACCAGAGCAACGTCAACAACGTCGATTAGGTTTCTACTGCGCCTCTAGTGGACGGAGGAATTTTATTTTATAATAATGACTATTTCATATTAAATCTTTGAAGTGTTGTCTTCCAATCGGGTCTGAACCTGTGGAACCGGAAATATTGTGTGTGTGTATGTATACTTAAGTGCCGTTGATTAAGTACACTCGTGGTCAGTAAATTGTCATGATGAGTGAAATGATCCTGTATGAAGTTGGTTGCGGTTCGTCTCAATGTTGAGGAAGGAGCTCTGCTGCTCCCTGCTGGTGAAAGACATCTGCTGCCCTGCTGCTGAAACTCTTCCTTCTGCTGCCCCCTGCTGGTGAGCAAGCTGACCTGCAGCCCTGCTGCTGAAACTCCTCCTTCTGCTGCCCCCTGCTGGTAACTGAATGATGACCAACCTGACAGAGTTCACATCTAACTGTTGTCTCTTGTCGCCAGATGTGCAGCATCTGTCTCTCCTGGAGCCTCCACAGATTAAAGAGGAACAGAAGCTGTGGACCAATCAGGAGGAAGAGCAGCTTCAAGGACTGCAGGCTGAAACCACAGACTCCATCTTCACTTCTCTCAGTGTGGAACATGACTCTGATCAGGAGGGCTTCTCTGAATGTCCACATCAGGACCAGGCTGTCCAAGTGGACAACAGAGAAGAAGACTCTCTACCCAGCAACACAGCTGAGGAGCAAATCAAAGCAGAGCCTCATGTACATATGCAGCAGTTGTCACTTTGGCCTTTTGTCCCATCAGGATCTGTACACCGCTGGGTTACTCTGGGAATATTCTCTATTATAATATTCTATTCACTCTATTTTCATTTAGAGAAATTTACAAAAAAATCTACTTGAAGTGTTGAATGGGACTGATCCACAAGTAGACGCGATGACGTAACTACTTATCCGGAAGCGACGTGCCGCTGGTCTTAAGGCAGCTTGGCTCCTCCCCCCTCCACGGTTAGCTTCTTTGATCAGACTATTAGCTTTACTATAAGCCACCGAAATGTCCAAACTACATTTGTTCAAACATTGCATCCGTGAAAGACTAACAACGGCAGCTTTGGGGATTTTCGAGGCCGTTGAGAAAACCTTTTCTGAGTTCCAGCAGGAAATGTGTCTGTCCAGAAAGGAGAGCGCGCGGCTCAAACGCTTGTTGTCCATAGTTTGTCCACCTGGGATCAACATTCACCCTGCAGGTGAGCTGCACTCTTAAAACACAACATAGGTTTGAACAGTGCAAGATCCAACCACCAGACACATAACTAGGCTGTTTAGTTTATCGATGTAAATGTATTGAGTTAAAAGCTTTCCCATCCCTTGATACGCCGCACGAGGCCTCCAATGTATTGAATCAACATGCAGGAAGAAAGAAGCTGCGTTAAACCACGTAGAAATATGAGTCCAACTATTGTTTCATATGAACTTATCTGTTCGGAGTTGTAACATCTCTATTATTTACATGTAGTCATTTAGCAGACGCTTTTAATCCAAAGCCACTTCCAAGAGAGAAGATTTACAAAAGAGCATCGGTCACTGATCATAACAACAAGGGGGGGGTCAGATGGCTCAATGGTTAAGGCGTTGGCCTCATGATCGGAAGGTTGTGCCCCGGCTGTGGCTATATGATGTTGTGTCCTTAGGCAAGGCACTTCACCCTACTTGCCTCAGGGAAAATGTTCCTGTACTTGCTACTCGCTTTGGATAAAAGCGTCTGCTAAATCCATCCATCCATCCATCCATTATCTTCCGCTTATCCGGGGCCGGGTCGCGGGGGCAGCAGTCTGAGCAGGGAAGCCCAGACTTCCCTCACCGCACACACCTCCTCCAGCTCCTCCGGGGGGATCCCGAGGCGTTCCCAGGCCAGCCGAGAGACATAGTCCCTCCAGCGTGTCCTAGGTCTTCCCCGGGGCCGCCTCCCGGTGGGACATGCCTGGAACACCTCCCGGGGGAGGCGTCCAGGAGGCATCCTAAACAGATGCCCGAGCCACCTCAACTGGCTCCTCTCGACGTGGAGGAGTAGCGGTTCTACTCCGAGCTCCTCCCGTGTGACCGAGCTCCTCACCCTATCTCTAAGGGAGCGCCCAGCCACCCTGCGGAGGAAACTCATTTCGACCGCTTGTATCCGCGATCTTGTCCTTTCGGTCATGACCCAAAGCTCATGACCATAGGTGAGAGTAGGAATGTAGATTGACCGGTAAATCGAGAGCTTTGCCTTGCGGCTCAGCTCCTTCTTCACCACGACAGTCCGGTACAGAGACTGCATCACTGCAGACGCTGCACCGATCCGCCTGTCAATCTCACGTTCCGTCCTTCCGTCACTCGTGAACAAGACCCCGAGATACTTGAACTCCTCCACTTGAGGCAAAGGCTCCCCACCCACCCAGAGGGGGCAAGCCACCTTTTTCCGGTCGAGTACCATGGCCTCGGATTTGGAGGTGCTGATCCTCATCCCAGCCGCTTCACACTCGGCATCAAACCGCTCCAGAGCATGCTGGAGGCCCCGGCTCGAGGAAGCAAACAGGACAACATCATCCGCAAACAGCAGAGATGAGATCCTGTGCTCCCCGAACCGGAAACCCTCCGCCCCCTGGGCGCGCCTAGAAATTCTGTCCATATAAACAATGAACAGAACCGGTGACAAAGGGCAACCCTGGCGGAGTCCAGCATGCACCCGGAACAGGTCTGACCTATTGCCGGCAATGCGAACACAGCTCCTACTTCGGTTGTACAGGGAACGGACGGCCCCTAACAAAGGGCCCCGGACCCCGTACTCCCGAAGTACCCCCCACAGGACACCACGAGGGACACAGTCGAATGCCTTCTCCAGATCCACAAAACACATGTAGACTGGTTGGGCAAACTCCCATGAACCCTCGAGCACCCGGTAGAGGGTGTAGAGCTGGTCCAGTGTTCCGCGGCCAGGACGAAAACCACACTGCTCCTCCTGGATCCGAGGTTCGACTATTGGCCGGATTCTCCTCTCCAGTACCCTGGCGTAGACCTTACCGGGGAGGCTGAGGAGTGTGATTCCTCTGTAATTGGAACACATCCTCCGGTCCCCCTTCTTAAATAGGGGAACCACCACCCCGGTCTGCCAATCCATAGGCACTGTTCCAGACCGCCACGCGATGCTGCAGAGGCGTGTCAACCAGGACAGTCCCACAACATCCAGAGACTTCAGGTACTCAGGACGGATCTCGTCCACCCCCGGAGCCCTGCCACCAAGGAGCCCATCGACTACCTCAGTGACTTCAGCCCGGGTGATAGGTGGGTCCGCCCCGAAGTCCCCAGTCTCTGCTTCCTCCTCGGAAGACGTGACGGCAGGATTGAGGAGATCCTCAAAGTATTCCTTCCACCGTCCGACAACATCCCCAGTCGACGTCAACAGCTCCCCACCCGCACCGTAAACAGTGTTGGTGAAGCACTGCTTCCCCCTCCTGAGGCGCCGAACGGTTTGCCAGAATTTCCTTTGGGCCGACCTATAGTCCTTCTCCATGGCCTCCCCGAACTCCTCCCAGACCCGAGTTTTTGCCTCTGCGACTACCCGAGCCGCGGCACGCTTGGCCTGCCGGTACCGGTCAACTGTTTCGGGAGTCCCACAAGCCAGAACGGCTCGATAGGACTCCTTCTTCAGTTTGACGGCATCCCTTACTTCCGGTGTCCACCACCGGGTTCTGGGATTGCCGCCGCGACCAGCACCAGAGACCTTGCGACCGCAACTCCGGACTGCCGCATTGACAATGGAGGTCGAGAACATGGTCCATTCAGACTCGATGTCCCCAGCCTCCCCCGGGATCTGTGAGAAGCTCTCCCGGAGGTGTGAGTTGAAGATCCCTCTGACAGACGGGTCTGCCAGACGTTCCCAGCAGACCCTCACGATACGTTTGGGCCTGCCAAGTCTGTCTAACTTCCCCCCCCGCCAGCGGATCTGACTCACAACCAGGTGGTGATCGGTTGACAGCTCCGCCCCTCTCTTCACCCGAGTGTCCAAGACACACGGCCGCAGGTCAGAAGACACGACAACAAAGTCGATCATCGACCTTCGGCCTAGAGTGTCCTGGTGCCACGTGCACTGATGGACACTCTTGTGCTTGAACATGGTGTTAGTTATGGACATACCGTGACTAGCACAGAAGTCCAAAAACAGAACACCACTCGGGTTCCGATCAGGGGGGCCGTTCATCCCAATCACCCTTCTCCAGGTGTCACTGTCATTTCCCACGTGGGCGTTGAAGTCCCCAAGTAGAACAACGGAGTCCCCAGTCGGCGCACTGTTCAGTACGCCTCCCAAAGACTCCAAGAAGGCCGGGTACTCTGCACTGCTGTTCGGCCCGTAGGCCGCCACAACAGTGAGAGACCTGTCCCCGGCTTTTAGGCGCAGGGACGCAACCCTCTCGTTCACCGGAGTAAACTCCAACACGTGGCGACTGAGCTGTGGGGCTATAAGCAAACCCACGCCAGCCCGCCGCCTCTCCCCACGGGGAACGCCAGAGAAATGAAGAGTCCAGCCTCTCTCAAGGATAATGGTTCCAGAGCCCAAGCTGTGCGTGGAGGCGAGGCCGACTATATCTAGCCGGTAACGCTCGACCTCCCGCACAAGCTCGGGCTCCTTCCCCGCCAGCGTGGTGACATTCCATGTCCCCAGCGCTAGAGACTGTGTGCGCGGCTCTGGTCGTCCGGGCGCCTGCCCCTGACCACCGCCCAAATCACACAGCACCGGCCCCTTACGGTCCTTCCTGCGGGTGGTGGGCCTACGGGAAGGTGGTCCCACGTCGCCTTTTCGGGCTGGGCCCGGCCGGGTCCCATGGGAAAAGACCCGGCCACCAGGCGCTCGCCTGCGAGCTCCCACTCTGGGCCTGGCTCCAGAGTGGGGCCCCGGTTTCGCCGATCCGGGCGACGTAACTGACTTCGTTTTATTTGTCATCATATGGGTTTTTTTTGAACCGCTCTTAGTCTGGCTAGTCACCTAGGACCTGTTTGCCTTGGGAGACCCTACCAGGGGCATAAAGCCCCCGACAACATAGCTCCTAGGATCATCCAAGCACTCAAACCCCTCCACCACGTTAAGGTGGCGATTCACGGAGAGGGTCTGCTAAATCCATAAATGTAAAATGTAAATGTGAGATAGTCCCCAAACATTGTGGGTAGTCTTGATTATGAAACATAATCAACAAGTGCCAAAGGGAAGACCCACAAGAGCATTCAGTTAAACAAGTTACAATTAAACAATATGAACCTCAAACGTGCAAGAGTGTGCCTGTAGAGAAGAATGATCTACTAGATTATATTATTTAGTTGCTAAGTGAGATCTATTGTTTTACACCTGATCACAAGGTTTCTGTCTGTCTATGCTGGGCTGCATCTAACTGGTTTCTCTTCTTCTTTACTCCAGATGTGCAGCATCCATCTCTCCCGGAGCCTCAGCCAAAGATTAAAGAGGAACAGGAGCTGTGGACCAATCAGGAGGAAGAGCAGCTTCAAGGACTGCAGGCCGAATCCACAGATACAAGATTTACTGAGGAGTCCAAGATTTTACACATCAAAATGTCTGAATTAAACGCGTTAAGAGAACTTTTTGGTGAAATACTGACAACAGCAGCTTTGAACATTTACTGTGCCGCTGAGAAACCGCTTGCAGGGTACGAGGAAGAAATCTCTCATTCTGAGGAGGAGAGGAAACGGCTGCAACGACTGCTGGATGTTTTTACTCAACCTGAGATCAAGTTACACCGAACAGGTATAACTATAGTTCATAGTTGTGTACCAGAAGATCAAAGCAGATGCCTTGTGTGTTTTAGCCTACTTGGATATAAAATCTAATTTATATGTTTACTGTTAACATCCTTCTGCAGGACAGAACAAGTTTAACATACAAGCCTTGTCAGTCGACATTGTTTGTTTTCAACTGCTCTATTTTTCAAGCCAGACACGTTGAACTACATTGAAAAATAATGGTGGCTAAATATAGCTGTTCTCCTCTTCCCCATCAGAAGTGCAGCATCCGTCTCTCCTGAAGCCTCTGATTAAAGAGGAGCAGCTTCAAGGACTGCAGGCTGAAACCACAGACTCCAGCTTCACTTCTCTCAGTGTGGATGATGACTCTGAGAACACAGAAGACTCTCTACCCAGCAACACATCAGAGGAGCAAATCGAAGCAGAGCCTCATGTACAAGACTGTGCAGCTCCAGAACCATTCAGTGACTCTCAGCCCCTCTCTGTTGTGGCTCCAGACTGTCCTGAGAGGTTGAAGGAACATGGAGGAAAGATGCTTTTACAGAACAAAACACAAAATAAAAAGGCTATTCCAAGGAACGATGGACCACAAAGAGATCACACAGGAAAAAGGATACATCAGTGTCAAGAATGTAACAAAAAATTTGGTCACAAATGTGATTTGGTTGATCATATGAAGAATCATACAGGGGAAAAACCCTATCAGTGTCCAAAATGTAGCAAACGTTTTTCTTATAAGCATAGTCTAAATGGACACATAAGAACTCATACTGGAGAGAAAAGGTTCCAGTGTCAAGAATGTAAGAAAGAGTTTGTCTGGAGATATCTGCTGGTCAGTCACATGAAGACGCACAAGGAGCACGGATCTGTTTGATGTTACAAAAGCCATTTGGTTTATCACAGGTTTTACCCTCCACCTTAGATAGTGTTACCTTCCACCATAGATGGTGTTCATTTTGAAAGGTGGAAATAATCTTTTTTAAAGGTTTTTGGAAGGCTTTACATTTCATTGTTTTTAATATTATTTTTAAAGGTTTTTAAAAGGTTCTTTTTTTGTGGAGTTTTGAAAGTTGAATGACAGATTTCACTGGAGGTGAACTGTACCTCAAGGTACATCTGTGCCTCACATAATGATCACAGTGAGCCAGATTATGATATACAGGAAGAGAACAGCTTTTCTCAGCCCAAAATCTGTTTCTCCTGGAAATTCTGTCCCCCTGTATTCTTAGTGTGGAAGACTAATGTAATATATTTGGAAAAATACTTTTCTACTAAACTTTCTGAAATGTTGGAAATAAATTATTTGAAAAATAAATCTTGCATGATTGAGTACAATGTAGTTGACATTTACAATTCATTGTTTTATCAGACACTATTCCAGAGCGATTTATAGCAAGTACAGGGATATTCTCCCCTGAGGCAAGTAGGGTGAAGTGCCAGAACACAGCATCTCTCTCCTGGAGCCTCCACAGATTATAGAGCAACAGAAGCTGTGGACCAATCAGGAGGAAGAGCAGCTTCCATCGGTGTCAAAAATGTAAGAAACTATTTGCTTTCAAATATGCTTTTCTTTAACACATTCAAAAAGCACACAGAAGAGAAACCACACCAGTGTCAACAATGCAAACAATTCATCACAAAGGTGTTCTTGTTGATTTAATTAGATTTGGATAAAAGCGTCTGCTAAATTAATACATGTAAATCACATACAGGAGAAACCATATCAGTGTTAGGGAATCCCAATGGAGAAACTCTTCAGTTACAGCAGCTCACCACCACATCAATGCACACAGGAATAAAAGTACAAAAATACACTATAGTACAGGAAATACAATTTAAGAACTGAAGTATACAGTGGTATACTAAGTACAACAAATTATCTGAATGCAGTTAAATGTATGAATGTAATGTAAAGAACATGAGAAGGTGAATTTACATAGTGAAAGGTAATAAGCCTTCATGTCAGTTCTTAAACAGTCAATATAATAACAAGGACATAAAACATTAGATAAATAGACATACTGATTAAGACAGGGGTCTCCAACCCAGGTCCTCAGGGGCTTCTGTGTCCTTACGGTTTCAGATGTTTCCCTGCTCCAGCACACCTGATTCTAACGAACGGCTCATTATAAAGCTCTGTGGAAGCCTCATAATGACCCTTTATTAGATTTAGATTAGATTTGAGACCCCTGTGATAAATCAAATGGCTTCTGTAACATTAAACAGATCCGTGTTCTGTGTGCGTCTTCATGTGACAGATCAGCAGATACCTCCAGATGAACTCTCTCTTACATTCTTGACACTGGAACTTCTTCTATCCCATGTGTCCTCACATGGACGACAAGCTGAGATCTTCTCATGAAACTTTCCTTACATTCTGGACACTGAAAGGGTTTCTCTTCTGTGTGAGTTCTTATGTGTCACCACATCCCCAAAGCTGCCGTTGTTAGTCTTTCACGGATGCAATGTTTGAACAAATGTAGTTTGGACATTTCGGTGGCTTATAGTAAAGCTAATAGTCTGATCAAAGAAGCTAACCGTGGAGGGGGGAGGAGCCAAGCTGCCTTAAGACCAGCGGCACGTCGCTTCCGGATAAGTAGTCTACGTCATCGCGTCTACTTGTGGATCAGTCCCATTCAACACTTCAAGTAGATTTTTGAGTAAATTTCACTAAATGAAAATAGAGTGAATAGAATATTATAATAGAGAATATTCCCAGAGTAACCCAGCGGTGTACAGATTCTGATGGGACAAAAGGCCAAAGTGACAACCATTAATAAATAACTTGAGAGTTCATAATCTTAAATAAAACTTTATTGGCATGTCTTCATCTTGGAAAACACAAGGGAACAGAATCCTTGCAAATAAAGTTCTCGAATTCCTTTCAAGTGCAACATACAGATCATCATCATAAAAAATAAAGATTTTATTGAATCAAATGTTAAATCAAATAAACACACAACTACAAACAAAAATCATCAAGTATATTGCACACATATAGAAGTTTGAACTTTAACGATTAAAAACAGAGGTTGGCCAGTAACATTAGTTACAAACAAGCGTAGGAGCCCTCTACCATGCTGTACAGAGGCAGTCCTAGCCCAGGTGAGCAGATCCTCATCCAGGTGAGCAGATCCTCATCCAGGTGAAAAGATCCTCATCCAGGTGAGCAGATCCTCATCCAGGTGAGCAGATCCTCACCTGGGCCCAGGTGAGCAGATCCTCATCCAGGTGAGCAGATCCTCACCTGGGCCCAGGTGAGCAGATCCTCATCCAGGTGAGCAGATCCTCACCTGGGCCCAGGTGAGCAGATCCTCATCCAGGTGAGCAGATCCTCATCCAGGTGAGCAGATCCTCACCTGGGCCCAGGTGAGCAGATCCTCATCCAGGTGAGCAGATCCTCATCCAGGTGAGCAGATCCTCATCCAGGTGAGCAGATCCTCATCCAGGTGAGCAGATCCTCACCTGGGCCCAGGTGAGCAGATCCTCATCCAGGTGAGCAGATCCTCATCCAGGTGAGCAGATCCTCACCTGGGCCCAGGTGAGCAGATCCTCATCCAGGTGAGCAGATCCTCATCCAGGTGAGCAGATCCTCACCTGGGCCCAGGGCACCAGCATCTCTTCCATGGTAAACAAATGAACAAGCAACAGAAATTAGTTACCTTTAATAAATTGAAAACATATTGATCTGGATCTTCCATCCAGAGCAGTTCTCTTTACCTGGTCTTTTATTTAAGAGAACAACACCGTTTAAGACGCACTGAGAGAAGCTTGTGGAACGAGTAAAAAAACAAAAACAAAAGGCCACTTTATAGAAGTGGTTTGAGCCAATGAAATGGCTTTGCTTGGCACAGCAGTTAGTCAGCAGGAAATGAAACACACACCACTGCTCCTGATTGGTTGCAGAAGATACATTTGTCCTTAACTTAAAGCAGAGCGTGTCCAGCACAGCGTCCAGCACAGCGTCCAGCAGAGGGTCCAGCTGTCGTTGCTGCAGACTCCGTCTTTGTCACGCTGACTGCAGTGTGTCAGGTGGTGTGTGTCTCAGACAGCCTATGTGTGTGTGTGTGTGTGTGTGTGTCAGATGGCGTGTGTGTGTGTGTGTGTGTGTGTCAGATGGCGTGTGTGTGTCAGATGGCGTGTGTGTCCGGGTGCAGCAGCTGTTGAACCACCAGGTCTATGTTGATGATGACGTTGAAGTAGAGGCCCCAGTAGAACATGCAGTTCCAGATGAAGCGAGGCACGGCGGGCCACAGGAGGGCGAAGGCCAGGCCTTGGGACAGAGTCCTCCACAGGTGAGCCCACATCCGCCTGGGAAGGCCTCTGGAGGAACACAGCACCACTCAGACACTGGGGGTGTGTGTGTGTGTGCGTCTCTGTGTGTGCGTCTCTGTGTGTGTGTGTGTCTGTGTGTGCGTCTCTGTGTGTGTGTGTGTCTGTGTGTGCGTCTCTGTGTGTGCGTGTGTCTTTGTGTGTGTGTGTGTGTGTACCTGATCATTGCGCGGGTCCACAGACGGTACAGGGAGCATCCCTCCAGGACAGACAGCAACATGGCGTTCACGATGATGAAGCGAGATGTCCAGTAATGCACCGACAGCCAATCCCACGCAAACTCAGCGATCAGCTGGTACGGAAGCAGCAAGTACTTCACCAGAAACTCCGCCCACTGGCTCCAGCTAGGCTGTGCCTTTGAAGCAGGAAAGCAGTTTAAATCCAGAGCCAGAAGTCTGTATTCACCAGACATCTCAAAGTAACCTGCCAGGCACGGTATCAACAGCTGATTGGTACCTGTTTGTTAAGGCTGTCGTCCATTGGCTGGCTGCTGTGTGAGAAGGCGGGGCAGCAGGTGTGCAGAAAGGGCAGGAAGGAGTCCATGTAGTCGAACAGGTAGAGGTAGAGGAGGGTGAGGCGGGGAGAACTCTTCAGAGCGTACAGCAGGAACAAAGATTTACCAGCATTCACCGCCTGCACACACACACACACACACACACATGGTGGATGAGGTCAATCACCGGGGGGGAATCAGCAGGAGTTATCAGCAGGAGAAGCCCCGCCCCCTCACCTTGTACTCCCAGAGGTTCTGTGGAGGTTTCCCCCCCAGGGCCCTGACCCTCTCCAGCTCTGCCACCATGGCCCGTCTGTGGACACGGTTCTCTATGCTGTAGGGGGGCAGAGCCAGCTCCTCATCACCCAGCATCAGCAGCAACCTGCACACAGACACTGCTACATTACCACAGCATCACTGCTACATTACCACAGCATCACCGCTACATTACCACAGCATCACCGCTACATTACCACAGCATCACCGCTACATTACTACAGCATCACCGCTACATTACTACAGCATCACCGCTACATTACCACAGCATCACCGCTACATTACCACAGCATCACCGCTACATTACCACAGCATCACCGCTACATTACCACAGCATCACCGCTACATTACCACAGCATCACCGCTACATTACCACAGCATCACCGCTACATTACCACAGCATCACCGCTACATTACTACAGCATCACCACTACATTACCACAGCATCACCACTACATTACCACAGCATCACCACTACATTACCACAGCATCACCGGTACATTACCACAGCATCACCACTACATTACCACAGCATCACCACAGCATCACCACTACATTACCACAGCATCACCACAGCATCACCACAGCATCACCACTACATTACCACAGCATCACCACTACATTACCACAGCATCACCACTACATTACCACAGCATCACCGGTACATTACCACAGCATCACCACTACATTACCACAGCATCACCACAGCATCACCGGTACATTACCACAGCATCACTGCTACATTACCACAGCATCACTGCTACATTACCACAGCATCACTGCTACATTACCACAGCATCACTGCTACATTACCACAGCATCACCACTACATTACTACAGCATCACCACTACATGATCACAGCATCACATGACAGGATGTGTGTACCTCCCGTTGACATCAGCCTCCATGAAGCGCTGTGTGTAGAGCTGAGCCCAGGGTCCCAGCTGCAGCATCCACTGCTGAACCTCCTCTGGCCTCCACCTGGCGATCGCCTTAGCAACTAGCTCCTCCTCCTCCCTCTCCCCACTGCTCCAGTGATAGCCCAGCAACAGGACCTGGAAAAAGACACACACACACACACACAGTGAAGCACACACTCACAGTGAAATACACACACAGACATTGCTCCCCTCTGCCACATGGACAATACAAACACAACTGTTTACTCACACAAATACACACACACTCTCCCTCTCTCCAGGTAAACACACACACACACAGGCTCCACACACACTTACAGCTACACATGAGAGTGCAGTAAGGACTCCAGAGAAGAATCCCCCAGCTCCTCTGCGATGGCTGCTCCTGGTGCTACTCCTGGACACCTGCTCCTCTCCATACCTGCACACACACACCATATGAACACCATATACACACACCCCATATACACCTGGACACACACCTGTTCGTCTCCATACCCTCCATATGTGTGTGTGTGTGTGTGTGTGTGTATACCTCTGGAAGGCCAGCAGACTCTGGGAGATCTTGGGGTTGTTCTGGATGTCTGCTCGTCTCCTCTCCACCACCTCGGAGAACAGCTTGTCAGCTGCGTCCCTGAGAGACCACCAGAGGACAGAGGGGGGGGAAATGAAGCACATCTCCCCAGCAGGAGAGGAGTCCTGTCAGCAACAGGAAGTGGACCCTACCTCAACAGGATGTTGATTTTGGGGAAGCCCTCCCACTTCTCCCTGCACTCGGGACACTCCGTCTTGTGGGAGGAGTCCCACCACAGCGCCAGGCAGTGGCGGCAGAAGCTGTGACCGCACGTCAATGTGGTGGGGTTCACCAGGATGTCATAGCAACAGTGGCATGACAACTCTCGCTCGGAGAGGGCCAGGTGGGGGGAGCCCGGGGGGAGGGGGGAGGCAGCCAGGGGGTCGGTAAAGAGCCCTGGACCCTCTGCACCAGTGACCTCCCCTCTCATCTGGGAGTCCATCATCTGAGGCCTGGAGAGGGGGAGGAAGGGGGAGGGATGGGGGGAGGGAGAGAGAGGGGGGATGGAGGGAGGGAGAAAGACAGACAGATAGTTTTTATTGAACGCTCTGACATCATACGCCGTTTAGTTCAGTCCATAGCACAATCTGTAGGTTCACATCAGAGTAGTGTACACTGGGCAGGCGCTATCTCTGAACTATGGACCCGGTATCCTTCTGAATGCCAACTACAACAAAATGTCGACATCCTCTGATGACGTGTTAAAGTGACACAAAAGATAATAAGGAACATTAAAAAGTTTCATCATTAAAGAGTTTCATCTTTAACTATGACAGCATTACAGGGTTGTCAGCTAGTAGCTAGCTAGCTAACCAGGAAGTAAGTTCACAATTTAAACAGGCGAACGTCCAGAATGATGTCGCTTGTCCCTTAACCCACACTTCAACACCTGAAGGAATATCCTGTCACTCCTTAATTAGTTCATAATCGCTTCGTATGTGTGTAAAGCAGCTGGTTATAACACTGACATGGTTGTTGTTATAATGCATCTTAGCCTAGCTAGCTCGTGACGTTAGATCTTAACTAGCTCTAATTCACTTAATCTAACTGTTCCATACCTGAAGAAGAAATGTCGTCAAATTCACCAGATAATCACATTATTTGGAGATATATAAATATCCCGCTTCTTATTCCCGCTTCAGTTCGATATCTGGGAACATCAACATCATTCTGGTTTTAAAGAGCTTCTAGTTTAGCTTAGCAACAGTTAGCTCGTTTAACACGTCCCACCTGACCCGCTATGCTTTGGCGCTTCTCATTGGCTAACATGTCAACCCGCTATGCTGTGACGCTCCTCATTGGCTAACATGTCCAACGGCTATGCTGTGGAGCTTCTCATTGGCTAACGTGTCCACCCACTCTATGCTGTCCGGCTCCTCATTGGCTAAACTGAAAATATAAAGTAATATGATTGTTGAGATTAGATCCTCGACACCATTGAGAATATTTACAATTATATAAATTGTATAAATAACAAATAAACAATTGTGTACCCGCTCAAGATTAAAGATGAAGACAGTAGGATAAGGTTTTTTGCCCTTTTATGTAAAAAAACAAACATAGATCCGTCGTCAGCATAGACATTATTATACATGTCTATGGTCGTCAGCATCAAGCACTCAGACAGAAGTAGTTGTGAATTAGTTTCCTCGTCAGCCTTAATAACCAAGCCTGTTTTATGACTTGTCTTCTGTCATTTTTATTAAAATATATTAGCAGGTATATTTATGAGTTTCAAGTATGACAATAGACCTTAATCATTCTTGATCAGAGAGCTCTCATCTTACTATCTGCCATCAACCAGTTTTGTCTAAGTCAGAAGACTCGCAACAGAAAAGTCCGCTGTTGCTTTTCCAGACAGGTTAGAGACACTGTTTCATTTTATTGGCTTTATAGTTTAAGTTATGCGGATTTGAAACAAGACGTCTATCTGTGCTAATCAGTTAGACCAATAACGTTGTTAGCAAGGCTTGTAAACTTGCTAACCCATCTAGCTGATGTCAGAATGCAGTTAACATCCACGTTTTAATCAGATATCTTGCTGTATTCACGTCTCTCTGGTTTAAAGTCAGGGTCAGTTGCGAGGGTCTTTCATAGCATGTTAGTTGAGCGGACTGTCCCTTTACCTGCGCCACAGGAGAGGGACTGAAGATGGCGTCTCCCTCGTCGGGCGACCACACCATCAGACTGACTGTCAACACGGGGGAGGAGAGGGGGGAGGAGGAGGGGATATGTGGACTGATCAACTCTGATGGTGAAGAGGTGGACTGGAGGCTAAGTGATCCGGCTGCTGGAGAGACGCCCATCCCGGAGGTCAGGGGTGAGGAAGAGGAGGAGGGAGGGGAGGGAGGAGAGAAGACAAACCTGAAAAGGCAAGAGGAGGAGATGAGAGTTCCTCCTATCCATGGTAAAGAGAGTCCTCCAGAAGGAAAGAGGAGGAGAGGGAGGCCTTCTAAGACGTCTCCCCCAGAGCCAGGACCCGATGTTGGGGAGGAGAGTCGGTGCACAGGTGAGGAGACCCTGGACCTTCTATCTGGACACAGGGAACAGTCTCGCTGATCTGGTACCTGACAAATTCATCCTAGTCTTCTTCTAAAACAATATTTTTGTTGCAGTAGATAGACTGCAGTATACTAGACCTCTTTCCCTACAAGAGGCATAAATAAAGTCCTTAAACTATCAGTAGAGTACTACTTTACTACATTACTTGATAGTTCTTTAGAAACCTTCAGAAGTTCTCAGGTTAGATAATTCTCTGTAAGACCCAGATTATTCCGGTTACTGTCACTTCAACAAACGGATGACAAACAACGATCGCTCCCTTTAACCCCAGCAGCGAGGAGGCGGGGCAGGAAGAGGACCCTCCCACTTCCTGTCCTCCCTGCCGGCCTGGTGGCCACGCCCAAAGTGCCGCTGACGTTCCGCTGCTCCGTGTGTGAGAGGGAGTTCTCTCACGCCTACAAGCTGGAGAGACACACGCTGATCCACACTGGAGAGACACCGCACCGCTGCTCTCTCTGTGGGAGGGGCTTCAACCAGAAGGGAAACCTCAAGACGCACCTGAAGGTGCACTCAGGTGAGGGACAGGATCAGACCATTAACAATCAGGGGAGGGGTGTGGATCAGACCATTAACTCTGAGGAGAGGGGTTTGGAATTAACATGAACTTGCTCCCACTCTCTCTCCCTGGGCAGGACAGAAACCCCGTGTGGACTCTCCTGGTGAGCCAGACCTCCTGCAGGAGGTGAAACCAGAGGAGCAGCCAGAGGAGCAGCAGCAGGGGGTGTATCCCCGCCCGGCCCCCCTCGGTGCCCCGCTGGCCCCCCAAGCCGCGCCCCCCCAGGAGGAGCTTTGTTTCTGCCGGCAGTGTGGCACCCAGTTCAGCCAGAGGCGTCAGCTGCAGGAACACATGCTCGTCCACATCCGAGAGAAACCTTACTCCTGCCCCGACTGCGGCAAGAGGTTCCTCAACGAGAACTACGTCCAGATCCACCGGAGGATCCACACGGGAGAGAGACCGTTCCACTGCCCCGAGTGCGATCAGACTTACTGCACAGCGTCCGCCCTGCGGCTGCACCGCATGAAGCACTCAGATATCCGGCCGTTCGGCTGCTCCGTATGCGAGAAGCGTTTCCGCATGCAGTCCTACCTGGCGGCCCACCTGCTCACCCACACCAGGGACCGGCCGCACCTGTGCTCCGTGTGCGGCAAGAGCTACGCACGGGCGGAGGAACTGAAGGTGCATCACCGGCTGCACACTGGGGAGAAACCTTACCGGTGCGACGACTGTGGGAAGAGCTTCATCTACCGCCAGGGGCTGAGGCAGCACCAACGGAGCCACGGGGGGAGGCGCATAGGCCCCACCCGGCAGCTGGGCCGGCCCAGACTGAGACACCGAGAGGAGGGGAGGCTGCTGTGCTGAGCTGCTGGAGAACCAGAGGGGGCGCTGAAGTGGCATGTCTCTCTGCTCTGACTGGGGGAAGGATCACTATGGCGATAATAGGGTGACAACCCCCCCCCCCCCCCCTCCCCACCGAACTATATACTCACACAGTATTTTAAACCACTCTATCCCACCTGCCTCTTCACATCGACCCATACCCTCAATGCAGTGGAACTTGTATTAAAAAAAAAAGGAACAATTAAATAAATAAATAGTTTATTATTATTTAAACAGATATTTTTGGGTTCTCATCCAATTTCACAATACTGCCTGGTAGATTATTGGGTTGGTCTCAGGATATGTGGGCTGCACTAATTATATTTGCCTTCCTTCTCAACTCCTGCTATCGATAATCGGTATCTTGATTATGAAATATGGCTCTTGACATAATACAAATAAATAAATACAGATTATTCTGAATATATGTATTGTATTGACTGGTTTGAATGATCTAGTCCATATTTGAATGGACCAAATGGATGATATGTTCTGTTTTTATCGTTCTAATACGTTACTAGTTTCAGTCCTGTGAGCTGAAACCCAGCTATCAAAGTTCAGACAGAAATAAATAAAAGGTATTACAGGGTTAACTGGCGTTAATACAGGGTTAATAATATATACAGGGTTAACTGGTGTTAATATAGGGTTCATTATATATACAGGGTTAATACAGGGTTAATACAGAGTTAATAAAGGGTTATTACAGGGTTAATACAGGGTTGATACAGAGTTAATAAAGGATTATTACAGGGTTAATACAGGGTTAATACAGAGTTGATACAGAGTTAATAAAGGGTTATTACAGGGTTAATACAGGGTTGATACAGGGTTAATAAAGGGTTAATAAAGGTTTAATACAGGGTTAATACAGGGTTGATACAGAGTTAATAAAGGGTTATTACAGGGTTAATACAGGGTTGATCCAGGGTTGATACAGAGTTAATACAGGATTATTACAGGATTATTACAGGGTTAATACAGGGTTAATACAGGGTTGATACAGGGTTAATAAAGGGTTATTACAGGGTTAATACAGGGTTGAGACAGAGTTAATAAAGGATTATTACAGGGTTAATACAGGGTTAATACAGGGTTAATAAAGGGTTAATAATAGGGTTAATAAAGGATTAATACAGGGTTAATGAAGGGTTAATACAGGGTTAATAAAGGGTTAATAATAGGGTTAATAGAGTGTTAATACAGGGTTAATAAAGGGTTAATACAGGGTTAATAAAGGGTTAATAAAGGGTTAATACAGGGTTAATAAAGGGTTAATAAAGGGTTAATACAGGGTTAATAAAGGGTTAATACAGGGTTAATAAAGGGTTAATAAAGGTTTAATACAGGGTTAATAAAGGGTTAATACAGGGTTAATAAAGGGTTAATAAAGGTTTAATACAGGGTTAATAAAGGGTTAATACAGGGTTAATAAAGGGTTAATAAAGGGTTAATACAGGGTTAATAAAGGGTTAATACAGGGTTAATAATAGTAATAATACTAATCGGTGACCCGGAAAAAGAGCAACCCGGAAATGGAGAGTGTCAGAGGGAGGGCTTCACTAACTGCTCCCCGACCCGCAGCTTTGTCCTGAATCACGGATGATAACTTCGTGTTAAACCGACGGTAGGAGGAGAAGAGATCTAACAACCCAAAGAAGGTCGACTCAGTATGGATGAGGTGAGAAGATGGTCGAGAATATTTGTGGAAGTTAAGAGAAAGAAGCATCTTAAAGTCCCTGAGCCGCTGCCCTGTTTCTGCTAGCTAATGTGCTAACACGGCTAGCCTAGCCTGGAGCAGGAAGGACGAAGCCTTTTGAGAGATGTATCCATTACAAATGTAATGTTCACGAAGAAAATATATAATCGCGTCACTTTATAACAACATTCACGTAATTTATAAAAATCAACATTAGATTAATATTTTTTTTAAAGGGTTTTCGGTAAAGGGTTTAAAGGTAAAAACCCTGACCGTACTTCCGTAAGTCCGACGCAGAAGGCTAACGAACCATATTCGAACCATGTGCCACAAGATGGTGCAGGTCCTGATGTCAAACCATGTGCCCCTAGAGGGACAAGATGGTGCAGGTCCTGATGTCGAACCATGTGCCACAAGATGGTGCAGGTCCTGATGTCGAACCATGTGCCCTAGAGGGACAAGATGGTGCAGGTCCTGATGTCGAACCATGTGCCCTAGATGGTGCAGGTCCTCAAGTTAACCAAGCAGCTAATCTCACTTTCTGTACTTGGTCAAATCAGCTGGACACCCCTGATCTTATTAAACAGAATAGCTAGAAGTCTGCTAATGCCTTTTTTTCTGCATTCAGCGACTGAGAAAGTTGTTGTGTTTATATCAGCAATCTTTTTAATGGGTGTATATCTTTGTATTTACTATAAGTATCCTAAGTGATCCCAAATTTTTGCTGGAAAACGTAAAACATGCCTCCTTAGTCACGCTAGCTTGTGAAACATGACAACAACTTATAAATATACACTTTAAATGATGGTGACAGCTACGGTACACATTCTAAAGCTTTTTCTGCTAGTAGTAATAATGCAGTAATGCCCTGATAGCAGTAATAATGCTCTGCTTTGATCACTTGACGGATGACCTGATGATGTCGCCCCCCCCCCCCCCCCCCCCCCTTCTCTGCCGTAACCAGAGACCTGAAGCCATGGAGCTGGTGATGAAGGTGAAGGAGGAAGAGGAGGATGACTACGAAGAGTATGGCTTTGTTACGGTGAATTCATACGGTGGGGAAACAGGTTAGTAATGCCTTCATCTTCTTCTAACCCGATGATGGCGTATTCTTTGATACTGTTCAAGTTCCTGCTCCTTCCAAACATCATTCTAAAACCACATATTCAATCTTTTCTTCTGTGGTTGGTGAGAAGTCCCTTATCACAGCTGCTCTTCTTCTTGTGTTCCTCCAGGAGAATCCTTGAGCGGATGGTTCCACAATGAGGCGGGTCCCTCCACGTCGGGGGCCCCGAAGCGCCGCCGCCGCCGCAGGTCACAACGGAAAGACTCTCCGCACGCCTGCCTGGAGTGTGGCAAGACGTTCCCCACCCCGTCCACCCTGAAGACACACATGATGATGCACACTGGAGAGAGACCCCACCGCTGCTCCGTGTGTGGGAAAGGCTTCCTCACCAAACACCGGCTCACCGTCCATCTGAGGACCCACACGGGCGAGCGGCCCTTCAGCTGCTCCGAGTGCGGCAAGACGTACATCAGCCAAGACCAGCTGAGCACCCACATCCGCTACGTCCACAGCGGGAAGAGACCGTACGCCTGCACCCTCTGCCACAAGGAGTTCCCTAACCCGTCCAAGCTGCGGCGGCATCAGGCCACCCACACGGACGACAGGCCGTTCCCCTGCATCGTGTGCGGGAAGAGCTTCAGAGAGGCGGCGCACCTTCACAACCACGCCAGGCTGCACACAGGAGAGAAACCGTATCTCTGCCCCGAGTGTGGCGTGAGCTTCGTCAGCCAGGGACAACTCAGTCAGCACCGCCGCACTCACACCGGGGAGAAACCGCACAATTGCCTGTATTGCGGTAAAAACTTCTCCCGTCTCTGGTACCTGAAGTCCCACATGGCAGCTCATTGTGAAAACAGACCGATGACCGATAACGACGTCCCCCTCCCGGGCAGCAGGGGGAGCTCTTTATCTCAGCAGGAGCCAAATGACTTCCAGGAAAGCCCTGAGGTTAAGCCAAAACCCCAGCGTTGCTCCTTCTGCGGCAGGAGCTTCTCCCTGTCGTGGCGTCGTCTGATACACGAACACCTCCACGCTCAGGGGCTATCGTACCGCCGCTTCACCAGCGGGAACGCGTACCATCAACGGGTGTCTCGCACCCGACACCTGCGCACGACTGCTGGGAAGACTCAGTTCCGACGATCCCGGTTTGGGATGGGCTTCACCAGATCCAGGGAGCGGAGAAAACTCAGTGTGGCTCCAGCAGAGAAGCCGTACAGCTGCAGTTGCTGTGGGAGGAGCTTCTCACTCTGGGTTAACCACAGAACCCACCAGAGAGCTCACTGCTGGAACAGGAAGCATGCTGCAGAGCCTCCAGGCTCCCGTGACCCAGGTAGGAAGACTGCGGGTCAGCGGAAGAAGAGGACGGAGGCTGCTGTGTCTGGGGGAGACACTGGGACCGTGACAGGTAGCCAAGAAGGGTCTTCCAGCCAGCCAGAACCGGAGATTGAAGATCTGTCCATAAAAGTGAAAGAGGAGGAAGAGGAAGATCCCTCGTACGGTGAGATATTTTCAGTGCGGAGCAGGATGAGGTTCGTGGATGTTTTCAGCTTGCGACTGTACGCAGCGTTCATGTTGTCTTAATACGTGTCTGTGTTTCTAGGACTGTGCGTGGACGAGCGTACGCAAGGAAGTGAACCCTGTCAGCAGGAGACCAAGGCAGCCCACTGTTGCTTGCTGTGTGGCCGCCAGCTGTCCAGCGCCTACAAGCTGATGCTGCACCACAGGACGCACTCAGGGGAGAAGCCCTTCCTCTGCCTCGTGTGTGGGAAGCACTTCTCCCAAGCTGCCAACCTCAAGACCCACCAGAAGGTGCACAGCGGAGAGAGGGCTCACGGCTGCCCTGACTGCAGCAGCCGATTCACCCACCTGGGAGACCTCAAGAGGCACCGGCTCCTGCACAGCGGTCAGAAGCCATACAGCTGCTCTGAGTGCGGGAAAAACTTCACCCAGGTGGCCCACCTCAAGCTGCATCAGCTCACCCACTCTGGAGAGAAGTCATTCCGCTGCTGCCAGTGCGACAAGAGCTTCTCCACGGCGGCCAAGCTGAAGAGCCACGACAGGGTGCACACGGGGGAGAGACCCTACAAGTGCTCCTTCTGCAACAAGAGCTTCGGCCACTCTGGCACGCTGGTGAAACACCAGAGGCTGCACACAGGGGAGACACCCTACCGCTGCGCCCAGTGCGACAAGGGCTTCGCTCAGCTGGTGTCTCTGAAGATCCACATGCAGATCCACACAGGGGTGAACTTCTACCGCTGCTCCAGGTGTGATCAAAGCTTCACCACGTCCACCAGGCTGAAGGACCATGAGAGGAGCAGCCACGGGGTGGAGAGACCGTATCGCTGCTCCGACTGCGGCAAGAGCTTCCACATCGCCTCTCGACTGAAGCTGCACCTCAGGGTTCACACCAAGGAGAAGCCGTTCCAGTGCCCCACCTGCGGGATGCGCTTCACGCTGGCGGAGAACCTCAGTCGGCACCAGAGGAACTCCTCTGGTCCCTGCGGCACCGCGAGCCAGATATCCGGGGGAGAAGCGGGGAGCCTGGATCTCGATGCTGCCCCAGCGGAACCCAAACTCAGGGTAGGGGGATTTGATTGGCCAGCCTGGGATTATTCACCAATCAAAGGGTTTTGATTTGCGACTCAGATCTTTCTCTGCTGTTGTAGGATCTCCATGCCGCCAGTGATTCCGGAAGCAAAGTGTCACCAGGGCAACAGGACAGTTCCATTTGTGACCAGGCAGGAGGTGAGGAGGACGAGGAGGCTGTAGGGGGTCTGATCAACTCTGACGGAGAGGAAGTGGAATGGGAGTGTCCTCCACCAGGTGAGTCGGACAGGTGAACCGTGTGATGACATGATTGGATTACTTGGACTGATGTTACAGGGATTTCTTACTATGGAATATAAATACAATCTCTGTGTCCTGTGTGTTCTGAAGGAGAAGGTCAGAAGACCAATCATGAGAAGCAGGAGGAGAATCAGACAGTGAAGAAGTTCCACCGCTGCCTTGAGTGTGGAAGAGAGTGTCCGTCTTTCTTCAGACTCCAGATGCACATGAAGACCCACACAGGAGAGAAACCGTACCCCTGCCCCACATGTGGGAAGCACTTCCGCCAGAAGGAGCACCTGAAAGAACACGAGAAGGTTCACACGGGGGAGAAACCCCACCCCTGTTTGGACTGCGGCATGAAGTTCAGTCACCAGGGGGCGCTGAGGAGGCACGAGCGCTCACACACCGGAGAGAAACCCCACCCTTGCGCTGTGTGTGGCAAGAGGTTCACCAGGATAAGTAGTCTCCGAGAGCATCAGAACACGCACACAGGAGAGAGGCCGCACGGCTGCAGCGTGTGTGGGAAGACCTTCTTCAGGCTGTCGGCCCTGCAGAAGCATCAGGTGACTCACACGGGGGACAAACGCCACGTCTGCGATGTGTGTGGGAAGGCGTTCTCTGAGATGTCCTATCTGCAGTGTCACCAGCGCTCACACACCAGAGAGAAACCCTTCCAGTGTGAGGACTGTGGGAGGAGCTTCTCCCAGCTGGGGAGCTTGAAGAGACACCAGCATGTCCACTCCAAGGACAGGCCTGGGTTCAGACCTGTGTCAGGGTTTGTGCCTGTGTCAGGACCTGGGTCTGAGGTAGGACCTGGATTTGGGCTTGGGTTAGGTTCTGGGCCTGGGTTTAGGTCTGTGTTAGGGTTTGTGCCTGAGTTAGGGCCTGGGTCTGAGTTAGGGCCTGGATCTGAGTTAGGGCATGAGTCTGGGCCGGCGTCTGAGGTAGAGCCTGGATCCGAGTTAGGGCAGGAGTCTGGGCCGGGCTCTGAGTCTGAGTTAGGGCCTGGATCTAGGCCTGGGTCTGAGTTAGGGTGTGAATCTGAGTTAGGGCCTGGATCTGGGTCTGGATCTGGGTCCGGATATGGGTCTGGATCTGGGTCTGTCCCTCACTCGTCTGCTCACACTGGTCACGATGGCCAAGAGTCGTTAAAAGAGACCAGCTTGCCAACTTCCTCCCGCCTGTCAGGATCCATCTTCACTGCCCCCAAGCAGAACTTGAGTCTGCAGCAGCCTGGGAACCACGGTGACTCCAGCAGACCTCAGCAGAGCCCTGAGGAGCTAGACGACTTCAGACCGACAAAAACTGTGAAAGTTGAAGACAGCGAAGATGAGGAGGAAGAGGAGGAGGATGATGAAGATGAAGAAGACAGTGATGTTGTGGACTACTTTGGGGGAGCAGCGGTTGACCTTAAAGCCTCTGGTGTTGGTGAGTCCATTTTCTGGAGTTTTTCCTTGTTCCTCATCAAACCTGCTTTGTTTTCTCCAACCATCTTGTCTTTGCTGCCTCCAGGATCCAGTGGAATCAGTCTTCAAGATGGTGTTTCGGACGGTCAGATCCATCAGGGAATCACAACCAGTCCTCATGTCTGTATGCTGTGTGGGAAAGGTTACCAGAAGAGGTGCTCTTTACAGACCCACCTGCAGACCCACACTGGAGAGCAACCCTACCCTTGCTCCGTCTGCGAGAAAAGCTTCCGCAAGAGGTCCTCCCTGACCGACCACATGCGCGTCCACACAGGGGAGAGACCCTTCACCTGCACCATCTGTGGGAGAACCTTCGCTCTCTCCAGCTGCCTCCGGAAACACATCCAGCGCCATCGAGTCGCAGGAGGGGAGGAGGCGTCTAAATCTGACGCACCCGTCAAGAAGACTGGGCACGTGTGTCCTCTCTGCGGCAGAGACTGCCTGAAGCGCTCAGCGCTGCACATCCACATGAGGATTCACTCTGGGGAGAAACCCTACAAGTGCTCCATGTGCGGGAAAACCTTCACCCAGAGTGGACACTTGAAAGACCACGAGAAGGTCCACTCTGGAGAGAGACCGTACCAGTGCTCCGTGTGCGGAAAGAGCTTCTCCTATTCCGGGGCGCTGAAGAGGCACGCCTTGCTGCACTTAGACGTGAAACCTTACTCCTGCGCCGAGTGTGGGCGCGGTTTCGCCCAACCAGGCCGCCTGAAGGAGCACATGCTGGTGCACGTCACGGAGAAACCGCACGCCTGCCAACAGTGTGGAAAGACGTTTATTCGTCTGACCGACCTCACAGCCCACCTGAGTAGCCACACGGGAGAGAGACCATACTCCTGCGCCACCTGCGGGAAGGGCTTCACCCGCACCGGCACCCTCAATAAACACCGACGCACGGTCCACAGGGGCCTGGCATTCACCATGGCAACGAAGAGCGTGGAGGACGGAGAGGAAGACTCCGTGAAGAGCGATGGCGAGGATGGCGATGATTTTAAACCGTCTTCTGACGTAAAGACGACCGACTGACAGTTCTTGATGACTTGGTGTTAAACATGTGGTTACTTACTGCAGTTTCCCCCCCAATCCTGAGCCTCAACATACCTGATTCAAATGAATGGTCATAAACAGGCGTCTGCAAGCTGGAGAACAACCTATGAACTTTGATCCAGGTGTGTTGGAGCCAGGGGAGCATCTAAAACATGCAGGACAGGTGTTCCCTGAGAACCAGGGTTGGGAAACACTCGCCTAACTGTAAGAGAATTGTCCTTTAACACTGTTTAGTTGAAAGAGACTGAAGCTTCTTGTCCTGTGGAGAACATGGTCTTACATGTTGTAGCCTAAAGATAGGATGGTTGTTTTTGTTTTTTTTATAGACAAAATTGTGTTCTTAGTCTGTGGTTTTCTGGGGTGAAGCTGCCACCTCACCCATCACAGATATGAATCCCAACATCTCATCTGATTCTGAGTCGCTGATTAAACAAGCGTGGCTCACCGATGCCGAAGACAATTAGCCTTAAACATTTATGTGTTGCTATCAATCCTCACCTGGGTCTATATTAACGACCATTTTAATTGACATTGTCTACAGATCAACAGTCTGTCTTGAATGTCAGCACGTGGCTGTGTCCTCACCTCAGTGTAAACGCCGCTCCTCTGTGACGTCACATTTCTTCCAGCTCTGATAGGCTGCGGGCTGCAGGTGGTGGATGTTGCTCGTGAGCGTGTGGAAGGACCCGGGTTCGAAACCCTCAGCTGGGAGCTCTAGTGCTTCGTGACCAACTGTAGCTGTTCACGTCAATCACTGTCATAAAATAAAACTTATCTTAAATTAGTTAGTTGAGGTTTGATGAGTAAGTGTGAGAAAGTTGGTTTGTTCTGAAGTTCTCAATGTATCACGGTTGATTGCCGTTAGTTACGGATTCAAACAAATATATGTAATCAAGATGTATGAAATGAGCTTCATACCATGTCCAAATATTATCTGGACCATGGAAATTGTACGACATACAGCATTGAGCAATGATGTAATAAAGATTTAATCCATCTTGTGTCGTGTGTCGAAGTGTATTGTGTTGTAAGTAATGAGCGTGACGCACGCACTCAAAACATGTGCCCAGGTGCACGCGTTACAGATTAGCTATATAATGTATAAAGTTTAATATTTTAATCGTTATAAATATTGCGTATTTAAATATTAGATCATATATGTAGCCTATAACCTGATGTTTTGGTATAGTAATATCAGTAGACTCGTTAATTGTTCGATTTGCACATTTTATCGCAAGTGTGCATGTACGTTATGAAAGGGGGGTTTACAGAATCTGGCAACACCGGGTTTCGCGGCTGGTCTGAGATCTCGTCTGAAGTCGCGGGAGATTTGAAAGTCTGTCCTCGTGACATGGACCTTCACGTGAGTCACGTGACAGGGAAACACCGTTGGAGGGACCAGCAGCAGCCAAGATAACACAACAGGTCTGCTAACTTGATAGTTTTTCGTAAATGAATTCTTCAGTAACTTTTGGAGTCGGGACGTCAAACCCCAGTATTAGTTTGCTATTGAAGCTAACTAGCTGACAACGATCTGAAATGTTAAGATCGTCTTTATTTTGACCAGGATCTGTGTGTTTACATGTCAGGGTCGGTGGCGCAGGGAGAATGGAGAACAACATGAACACGGATCTTAGCTGTCATGACAAGGACCAGGTGAGCAGAGGAACTGTCAGGGAATTATCCAACCACAAAGTCAAATACATCTGCTTACCTCTTCATCTCTTGCCTCTCCTCCTCCTCCTCTCCTCCTCCCTCTCCTCCTCCTCTCCTCCTCCCTCTCCTCCTCCTCTCCTCCTCCCTCTCCTCCTCCCTCTCCTCCTCCTCTCCTCCTCCTCTCCTCCCTCTCCTCCTCCTCTCCTCCTCTCCTCCTCCCTCTCCTCCTCCTCTCCTCCTCTCCTCCTCCCTCTCCTCCTCCTCCTCCTCCCTCCTCCCTCTCCTCCCTCTCCTCCTCCTCTCTCCTCCTCTCCTCCCTCTCCTCCTCCTCTCCTCCTCCTCTCCTCCCTCTCCTCCTCTCCTCCCTCTCCTCCTCCCTCTCCTCCTCCTCCTCTCCTCCTCCTCCTCCTCTCCTCCTCCTCTCCTCTCCTCTCCTCTAGTTGAGGAGGAAGTTGTCTCTGCTTCAGATGGAATACATCCGGACAGCTCAGCGACTTCAGGTGCACAAGCTGTGTGTGTGTGTGTGTGTGAGCGTGTGTGTGTGAGAGAGAGAAAGTGTGTGTCCCTGTGAGAGGGAGTATGTGTGAGTGTGTGTGTGTGTGTGTAAGTGAGAGAGAGAGAGAGAGAGAGAGAAAAAGTCACTGTCTCTGTGAGAGAGTGTGTGTGTGTGTGTGTCATCATGATATCTCTCCTCTCCCCAGCGCGCAGAGCGATCAGAGAAAGTCCGTCGGCACGTAAGGAGCCGGATCTCCCAGCAGCACCAGGAGAGAGACGAAGGCCGAGCCAGCTCATCTCTCTACCCAGCCCCGTCCCCACTTACTCTGGGCAGCCTGGCAGGGCAGTCCCAGGCTCAGATCCTGGCCTAGGCCATGATGGAGGTGACAACACAGTGTTCTACTGCTCAATTATACCCAACCCAATAAGGAGGATATACTTATACTCTGTCAGTGACATGCTTACTACATGCATGTAACATGTTTCTAGCGTGTGTCTATAACATGTTTATAATGTTTTTTAACAGTAGCCCTGAAGAGGACTCCAGCTGTTCACTTCCTCCTTCCTGCTGGAGGAACCTCCCCCTCGACCTCTGACCCTGGACACACCCCTGCCTTGTTAAGTCCCTCCCCTCGCCTCAGGTCACGACGAAGCAGCCTGCGCCTGGAGAAGAGGGAGGAGGAGAGGAGGGAGGAGGAGAGGAGGGGGGAGGAGAAGAGAGGGGAGGAGGAGAAGAGAGAGGAGGAGAGGAGGGAGGAGGAGAAAGGCAAGGAGGCGAGGAGGAGGAAAGGAGGGAGGAGGAGGAGAAAGGGGAGGAGAGGAGATGTGAGGCTGGTGAGACAGAACAGCTGTTATCCTGCTCAGAGTCTGAATCCCCTTCTCTGCTGAGGTCACACTGTGACACAGACCCACTGGCTGGGAGGAGGGAGGGGAGGAGAGGAGCGAGAGGGAGGAGGAGAGGAGCGAGAGGGAGGAGGAGAGGAGCGAGAGGGAGGAGGAGAGGAGCGAGAGGGAGGAGGAGAGGAGCGAGAGGGAGGAGGAGAGGAGGGGGAGGAGGAGAGGAGAGAGAGATAGGAGCTTTAAACCAAGCGATAGCGGGAGGGGATGAGAGAGAGGGAGGAGGAGAGGAGCGAGGTGAAAGGGGGATGAGGAAAGGAGATGAGGGAGAAGTAGGAAAAGAGAAGATGAAACATGGACAGAGAGGAGGAGAGGAGAAAGAGTTCTGGACTCCTGCACACTGGTGGAAGGTCTACTTTTTCCCGGCGGAGTACTACGTCCGCACGACAAGGCGCATGGCGTCCTCTCAGAGCCAGCCAGATCTGCGTGCAGTCATTCTGTCTCAGCTGTCCAGGGGGCGCAAGAGAGCCAGACCCACCTCACACACACACTCTGCACCACGCTCAGACACACACACAGGGACACACTCGTGTGCGATCACGGACACACACACATTGTCTCATGGCACTGATGAGTCAGCTTCCAATCAGAAGCCTTCAGAGGCCTCCTCAACCAATCCCGTGCCTGCTCGGGAGTCAGTGACAATGAGGATGCATGCTTGGTCTCCAAAGGCCAGATTGCTGCACCAATGAGAAGCTGCCCCAAGAGCAGGAAGTGGAGGAGAGGAAACAGGAAGGGGAGGGGCTTGGGAGGATCTTTGAGTTTAGACTTGCTGGAGGTCGAAGCACCAGACAGACCCTGGCATCCTGCTACTCCTGGCCCAGCCTCACAGCCCCTCCCTGGGGCACCAGGGCCAGCCAGCCAGCCTCTCTCTGGAGGACCAGAGAGCAAGATGTACCCCATGTTCAGGAGCAGCTCTCAGCAGAACAGAGGTGTGTGTGTATGTGTGTGTCTGTGTGTGTGTGTTTGTGTGTGTCTGGTTGTGTGTATGTGTGTATGTGTGTGTCTGTGTGTGTGTTTTTGTGGGTAACCACTTTCCAGAATCTTAGTTTCCATGGTTATTTAGTTGACTTTCTGTGTGTGTAGGGAATGTGTCATCTCCCCTGCCCGGAGTAGTGCATGCTGGGAGTTTCACACGTATCCTAGCGACCTTCGAACTCCAGGACTTCTATCTCCCTGACGACCAGTTTGGCAGACTCAAGCTGGAGAAACTGCAACGCATCGTCGTGGAAACACCGGAGCCTTTCACCTCATCACCTTACAACACCCGACGCAGACACCTCGGCAACCATATCCATGACGACGACTGGTACCCACGTTGCCCTAGCTACGGCAGAGCCCCTCTCACTTAGCCTCACGCCCTCTGTCATAGACTCCGCCCCTACCCTAAAAGAACACATTTTGATTGGCCAACCTGAACAGTATGTTAAACAACAATCAGAGGAAACGTGTGGGATTGACAAGCCTCTCGGCCAACCAGAGGTCATTCTCACTTTAGACGACCAATCACAAGGTCCTAAATCTTTAACGTCAGAGGACAGGCACCGTGACATACCTGATGCCCACCTGTCTGTGATCCACCAATCAGACGCTCAGCCTGGAGGTCAGGATGGAGTTGAGTGTACTGAAAGCCCCCGCCCCCCAACATGGCCCTTCCCAGTTCCTGACCACACCCATTCAAACAGACCACACCCCCTCTGTACAATCCAGCCTCCATTTTACCTGTCCTGGGCCTCACCCCCCTCCTCCCCCCCCTCCTCTCTACCCACTCTAGAGCTCACCCCCCGCTCTACCCCCCTCCTGCTCTCTCCCCACGCCCCCCACACTCACCCTCCCCCTGACCCCCAGCCCCTCTACACAGGCCCTCTCCCCTCCCCCTCTCTCCCCCCTGCCCCTCTGACTCCCCCCACTCTCCCCTCTTGATCCTCACCCCTCCACCCGTTAACCAATTCAGATGACAGAACTCTCCCACCAGCCCCAGACTCTCTGGTGGTCAAGGGAGGGGAGGAGGAGGAGGAGGAGGAAGAGGGAGAGAAGGAGGAGGTGGAGAAGGAAGTGGAGGGAGAGAAGGAGGAGGAAGAGGGAGAGAAGGAGGAGGTGGAGGAGGTGGAGAAGGAAGTGGAGGGAGAGAAGGAGGAGGAAGAGGGAGAGAAGGAGGAGGTGGAGGAGGGCTGCATCCTGAGGAGAACCCACACACTGAAGGTAAAGAAGTCTTTCTCTCCAGAAGGGAGAATTTAAAACAATCTTCATTTCAACATAGTCTTTATAAAAGTGTGTGTGTGTGTGTGCAGGCCCCTGCAGGAGACAGTGTGGTGGCTGCATGCTGTGTGTCCTGGCTGGCAGGTGAGGTGTGTGTGGCTGCAGCAGGAGAGGGCAGTGTGTGTGTGTGGAGGATCGCCTCAGCAGCCACCTGCCTGCACACCTGGAGCTTCTCTGAGGTGAGATCCTGCCAGCAGAACTGCCAGCTGGCTGAGGGGCTCTGGATGAGAGCGTCTAATAGTCTAAATGTGTGTGTGTGTGTGTGTCCGCAGCCAGTGATCAGTGTGTTTCCAGTGCTGGATCTTGCTGGACTGCTGTGTGTGACCCTGGGAGAGCTGGAGGTTAGGGAAACCAGGTGGGACACACTACACACACAACCTCACACACACACAGTCATATACACACACCTCACACACACACAGTCATATACACACAACCTCACACACACACAGTCATATACACACAACCTCACACACACACAGTCATATACACACACCTCACACACTCTTACTCCTGTAGTTGTGTGAAGAAATCTGAGGACTATGATACTACTAATCTAAAAGACTGACGTGTGTGTGTGTCTGTGTGTGTGTCTGTCTGTGGTGTGTGTGTGTGTGTGCAGGGTCTTGACCTGTAGTCTCTCCCAGGTGTTGCTGAGTGAAGAGGCGGGGCAGGTGGTAGTGGGCGTGTCCCGAGGCCGTGTGGTTAGCTCCTCCCACTCAGCAGCTCGCTGCATCCAGGTGTTCTCTCTGCTGCAGGATGGAAGGTACAGTGAGGGGAGGGAGGGAGAGGGGGGGGAGGGAGAGAGAGGGGAGGGGGGAGGGAGAGGGGGGAGGGAGAGAGAGGGGAGGGAGAGAGAGGGGAGGGGGAGGGAGAGGGGGAGGGAGAGGGGGGAGGGAGGGAGGGGGGGGGAGAGAGGGGAGGAGAGAGGGGGGAGAGGGGGGGGGAGAGAGGGGGAGGGGGGGGGAGGAGAGGGGGGAGGGAGAGGGGGGAGGAGAGGGGGGGAGGGAGAGGGGGGGGGGGAGAGGGGGGGGAGAGAGAGGGGGAGGGATAGTGGGGGAGGAGAGGGGGAGGGGAGGAGAGGGGGAGGGGGGGGGGGGAGAGAGGGGGAGGGATAGTGGGGGAGGAGAGGGGGAGGGAGAGAGGGGGGGGGGGAGGAGAGGGGGAGGGATAGTGGGGGAGGAGAGGGGGGAGGGAGAGAGGGGGAGGAGTGTGTTTGTGTGTTCTCACATCTTAATATGACAAACAACAAACCACTGTTAGTTTACTTCATAGTGTGTGTGTCTGTGTGTGTGTGTGTCTGTGTGTGTCTGTGTGTCTGTGTTTGTGTGTCTGTGTGTGTGTGTCTGTGTGTGTGTGTCTGTGTGTGTGTGTGTGTGTGTCTGTGTGTGTGTGTGTGTGTCTGTGTGTGTGTGTGTGTGCTCTCCGCAGGTACAGTCCACCCAGCCTCTCATGGCCCCAGGTGAGAGTGTGTGTGCGCTGGCTGCAGTGGAGGGGCTGGAGGACGCTCTGATTGGCTCAACTGACAGCGGCCATCTTGTGTTGTGGTGAGGAGAACAGATCAGAGATCGGAAGAGCTTCTTTAACCTTGATGTGTGTGTGTGTGTGTCTAACTGTGTATGTGTGTGTGTGTGTGTAGGAACATGAGCACTGGCCAGCTGCTCCAGAGGATGTTGCTGCAGCAGAGTCTGAGTCAGACTGTGTGTCTGAGAGGATACAACAACAGGGTTAGACAACACACTGTCACTGGATACACACTGGAGACACACTGGAGACACACTGGAGACACACTGGAGACACACTGGAGACACACTGGTATCAGGGC
>CM059342.1:290356-295981 GCA_030340685.1 Protosalanx chinensis | reverse complement strand
TGTGTGTCTGTGTGTGTGTGTCTGTGTGTGTGTGTCTGTGTGTGTGGTGTGTCTGTGTGTGTGTGTGTGTCTGTGTGTGTGTCTCTGTGTGTGTGTGTCTCTGTGTGTGTGGTGTGTGTGTGTCTCTGTGTGTGTGTGTGTGTGTGTGTCTCTGTGTGTGTGTGTGTGTGTGTGTGTCTCTGTGTGTGTGTGTGTGTGTTGTGTCTGTGTGTGTGTGTGTGTGTGTGTGTGTCTCTGTGTGTGTGTGTGTGTGTGTTCCTCACCTCCACAGGGTACAGGGCCATCAGTACAGTGAAGCTGCTCAGGTGGTTGCAGGAGCAGACAGTGTGAGTGACGTTGGACTCTGCTATCCTGCAGGCCTCTCCTTGACCACGCCCCTCTAAGGCCACGCCCCTCCTCCCAGAACACACAGCTGAACTTCCTGTCCTCCGACTCCTCCCCTTCCTGTAAAAAAAAACAAGGTTTTTAGATGTTAAACTAAGGCCAGCTCCAGTCACTTCTCCCACCCTCCCTCCCCCTCCCTCCCCCTCCCCCCCCCTGCCTCCTCCCCCCCCTCCTGTACCTGTAGGCGTCTGAGAGTGATGCTGACTTCCTGGTCCAGCTTCTTGGTGTCTGGTGTTGCTAACGACGACAGTCACCACCCCTGGACACCACCTGGTCACAAGGTGCTACAGAGTTACTGATGCACTTCTAACTGGTTTCAACTGGTTCCAACAAGTTCTTACTGAGTATGGTTGTACATGGTTTTGGTTCTGGCTGGTTCTAAGTGGGTCTAGTTCCTCACCTGGTAGCTGGGCGGACGGTTCTTGTCTGGTTCTGGGTGGAGGTCGTCAAGGTTCTCAAACGAATCGTTGTTGTTGAGAGACTGAGACAAGTTCTTATAGGAAACCAGAGCAGCAAAGGCAAAACCTGAGTGAAGAAGACCATGAATACTATCATCATCTTCATCATCATCACCATCATCACCATCATCATCATCAATCATCATCAATCATCATCATCACCACTTTCATCATCACCATCATCATCACCATCACCTTCATTTCATCATCACCACCTTCATCTCCATCATCATCATCACCATCATCATCATCAATCATCATCAATCATCATCATCATCATCATCATCACACCTTCATCATCACCATCATCATCATCAATCATCAATCATCATCATCATCACCATCATCATCATCACCTTCATCTCCATCATCATCATCACCTTCATCTCCATCATCATCATCACCTTCATCATCACCATCATCACCACCATCACCATCATCATCATCATCATCACCATCATCATCACCTTCATCACCATCATCATCATCACCTTCATCACCATCATCACCATCATCACCATCATCATCATCACCATCATCATCATCACCATCATCATCATCACCATCATCACCATCATCATCACCATCATCATCATCATCTTCATCATGAAGGTGATGATTCCCAGCCTACCTTGGTATGTTCTGTTTCGGGCGATCTCCCAGCTGGTCTTCAGACCTTGCGTTCTGATTGGTCAACAGGATCGTTCCGGTGGGCGGCGTCCTTGACCTCTTGAGTTCAATCTCCGCCTCTGTTTTCCGTGGCAACAACAACGTAAATTAGTTCAGGTTTGGTCTTGTGGGTTAACCATGTCTGTCGCACTGTCTACTGAAACGTGTCAGTAACATTTTTGGAACATCTTTAGAACCTGTGAGTTCCGTTTCCATGGTGGTGTGGTTGTCATGGAGCTGAGGAATAATAAACCGTACAGCGTTCTCCATAGTGCTGAGAAAAATGCTAGCCTGGGCCTGGTTGCCCAGGTTACCAGGAGACAACATTTCGTCTGTAGCCGTAAACAAGTTCTGAGAAGATCAACAACACAGGAAGCAGATGGTTAGAAACAAGCGACTGAATATTTGTGGGTGTGTGTGTGTGTGTGTGTGTGTGTGTGTGCACATGTAGGAGTTGTGTATTATTTTATGAATGTTTGTTAACTGTATATATATGTGTGTGTGTGTGCTTGTGTGTGTGAGTCAGTGTGTGTCAGTGTGTGTGTGTTTGAGTCCGTGTGTGTGTGAGCGTGTAAGTCTGTGTGTGTGCGTTGTGTGCGCGTGTGTGAGTCAGTGTGTTTTGTGAGCTGGTGTGTGTGTGAATCAGTGTGTATGTGAGTGTGTGTGTGTACTGTACCTCCAGCAGAGCCTCTCCAGTGTGACCAGGCGAGCCAGATCCTGTCATCCTCAGACAGATGCTCTGGAGCTGGGAGAGAAAGACCGAAAAAGCTGGGGGTGGGCCTGGAGGGAGGGGGTCAGGAGGTGAGGAGGAGGGGTCAGAGGTGAGAGGGAGGTGAGAGAGTGTGAGCAGCAGCAGAGAGGTCCAGATCAAACAGGTTGAAAGGTTCCTCAGGCTGGGATGTGTGTGTTTGTACCTCAGGCTGGGATGTGTGTGTTTGTACCTCAGGCTGGGATGTGTGTGTTTGTACCTCAGGCTGGGATGTGTGTGTTTGTACCTCAGGCTGGGATGTGTGTGTTTGTACCTCAGGCTGGGATGTGTGTGTTTGTACCTCAGGCTGGGATGTGTGTGTTTGTACCTCAGGCTGGGATGTGTGTGTTTGTACCTCAGGCTGGGATGTGTGTGTTTGTACCTCAGGCTGGGATGTGTGTGTTTGTACCTCAGGCTGGGATGTGTGTGTTTGTACCTCAGGCTGGGATGTGTGTGTTTGTACCTCAGGCTGGGATGTGTGTGTGGAGTTAACCTGCTGGTGGTCAGCATCCACTTTGAACTGGTCACATATTCAACTCTGGAAGAAGAGGCACCACAACGCAGCAGGATCAACAACACCGTGCATCTCACCGTAGCAACGCACCATAGCAACGCACCATAGCAACGCACCATAGCAACACACTGTAGCAACGCACCATAGCAACGCACCATAGCAACACACCGTAGCAACACACCGTAGCAACGCACCATAGCAACACACTGTAGCGACACACTGTAGCGACACACTGTAGCGACACACTGTAGCGACACACCGTAGCGACACACTGTAGCAACACACCGTAGCAACGCACCATAGCAACACACTGTAGCGACACACTGTAGCGACACACTGTAGCGACACACCGTAGTGACACACCGTAGCGACACACTGTAGCGACACACTGTAGTGACACACCGTACTTTCACAACAAAGTGGCTCAGAAGTTTAGAAAGCTAGAATACGTCAACGTCCGATTGTTTACCTGTGCACATGGACTGGTTGTTTCCATAGTTACTGTATCCAGGTTTACACTGACAACCAGTAGCTGCCCCCAAGTGTTGACGCATGATCCCCCCTCCTCAGGACCACACACTGTCTTTGTCATTCTCACACTCGTCTATATCTGAAGAGAGGGAGAGGGGGGGGAGGGAGGGAGAGGGAGAGGGGGAGAGGGGGAAAGGGGAGCGTGAGAGAAGGAGACTGGCTGTTGTAATGGTCACTGTCACCAGGGTAACGCTGACACTGTTTGTTTCCTCACCTGTGCACCTAGACTGGTTGTTGCCTGGTGGTTACTGTAGCCAGGTTTACACTGACACCAGTAGCTGCCCTGAGTGTTGTGACAGATTCCTCCATCTGAGCCACAGAGTGTCTGGTTACCATAACATTCGTTCTTATCTGAGGAGGAAGAGAAGTTTTGAATTAAATGGAATACTGCATAATACTGCAGCGAGGGGGAAGGGGGGGGGGGGAGAGTGTGGGGGAGGGGGAGGGAGAGAGAGAAAGAGGAGGAAGACAGGGGAGAGAGAGAATAAGAGGGGGAGAGAGACAGAGAGAGGGGGGAGAAAAAGACAGAGAGAGGTGTGGAGAGAGGGGGAGAGACAGTGAGGACTGGAGGGGTTGGGTTGAGGACTGGAGGGTTGGGTTGAGGACTGGAGGGTTGGGTTGAGGACTGGAGGGTTGGGTTGAGGACTGGAGGGTTGGGTTGAGGACTGGAGGGTTGGGTTGAGGACTGGAGGGTTGGGTTGAGGACTCTCACCCTGACAGTCGTCAGTCTTGAAGTTGGCCTGAGTCGATGGTTCAAAACCATCCTTGCAAAAACAGAGGAAGCTGCCGTTCGTGTTCAAGCAGCGTTTGTTACGTCCACAGTGCAAAGTTACATCTGAACACTCGTCATAATCTGGAGAAAATACATTTAAATTTATTCATTTAGCAGACGCTTTTATCCAAAGCGACTCACAGTAAGTACAGGGACATTCTCCCTGAGGCAAGTAGGGTGAAGTGCCTTGCCCAAGGACACAATGTCACATAGCCACAGCCGGGGCTCGATCTCACAACCTTCCGATCATGAGGCCAACGCCTTAACCCGTTGAGCCATCTGACCCCCCGTCAATACACTGAGGCCACCACACTGCCACCCCCCCACCACCATGAATCCACTCTTACCCGAGCATGTGCCATTAACCATTTGAAATCCATCAGTACAATCTGTGGCTGCCCATGTCCACTGTACGCTGAGCAACACACCTGAGAGGAGGAGGAGGAGGTGGGGGAGGAAGAGGAGGGGGAGGAGGAGAAGGAGGAGGAGAAGGAAGAGGAGGAATTTAGAGATGGTTTAGAGGTGTATCAGTATTTATGCATGCTAGTGTTTTGGCTAGTAAAAAAAGATAACGATGATGACTTTGTGTGCATGCCTGTGTGTGTGTGTGTTTGTGTGTGTGTGTGGGTGTGTGTGTGTGTCAGTACACGAATGTGAGGTCATGGAGAACAGATTGTCAAACATAAAGCCTCTCTCATAGAGACACTTCATGACTCTTCACAATACTCACTGTGTTAGTGGTTATCTCTCTCCCTCTCTCTCTCTCTCTCTCTCTCTCCCCCCCCCTCTCTCTCTCTCTCTCTCTCCCTATCTCTCTATCTCTCTATATCTCTCTCTCTCTCTCCCCCTCTCTCTCTCTCTCTCTCTCTCTCCCCTCTCTATCTCTCTCTCTCTCTATCTCTATGTCTCTCTTTCCCCCTTTCTGTCTCTCTCTATCTCTCTCTCCCTCTCTCTCTCCCTCTCTCTCTCTCTGTCTCTCTCCTCTCTCTCCCCACTCTCTCCCTCTCTCTCCCTCTCTCTCTCCATCTCTGTTCCCATCTCACTCACCCCTCACTTCTTCACTGTCTGTCTACATGCCTGTCTGTCTGTCTGTCTGTGTCTGTCTGTCTGTCTGTAGTCACAGTAGATAAATACAGCAGGTGTGTGTGTCATCATTGTCTTGCTGTCATCTTTCATGGTTTAGCAGATCAGCACATGGTTACACATTCTCACAGGGATACACAACAAACACAAGTACATGAACACACAAACACACCCATACTGACCGCCCACTCACACACACACACACACACACGAATCTGTTCTGGTGGTCTCTCACCCAGTAGAGCCTCAAGTCCTCCTCTCATGATGGATGAAGAACGGACAGTTCTGTCAACAATAAACAAACGACGACTTTGTGAGTGGTCCTGGATGTTGGAGGGGTTAGAAGGAAGGAACTGACTGGCAGACGAAACAAGATCCTCGTGTTTAACTTCTCTTTTCTTAAACTCTAAAAGTCTGCTGAGTTTGTCTCGTTCTGAGAAGAAGTATTTTCTCCCTCTCTCTCTCT
>CM059342.1:252856-285356 GCA_030340685.1 Protosalanx chinensis | reverse complement strand
TGACAGTCTGACCCTCCACAGCTGTGATCTCTTCCTTAGTTACGGATGCCACTGGTGCCAAGGTAACGCTGTGGCCTCCGTCAACAACAACCTCGACTTTAGCCTCGGCGACGCCCTCGCTGTTCCTGGCCTGACACATGTACAAGCCAGCATCCTCTGGACGAGCTGCTACCACCTGCAGCACAGTGTGTTACTGTGGTGTGTGTTACTGTGGTGTGTGTTACTGTGCTGTGTGTTACTGTGGTGTGTGTTACTGTGGTGTGTGTGTGTGGTGTGTGTTACTGTGCTGTGTGTTACTGTGCTGTGTGTGTGTGTGAACAATGTGTGTGTTTCTGTAATGCATGTGTGTTGATTGTGTGGGTTAGAGTGTGTGCATGTATGCAGGTGTGTGTGTGTGTGTGTGTGTGTTTGTGCGTACATCTAACCTGCAGAGTTCTGGTGTTGTCTGTTGCTGTGGTAATTAGCTGATGGGTGGAACCCTGGTGTTGCCAGGTGATGGAGGGGCGTGGTCTTCCTGTGGCACGGCACTCCAGAGATACAGGTTGACCCAGTCTGACACGCAGGGGCCCTGTCGGGGTCACCCGCACCTTAGGAGACACTGTGGAGTCAAGTGGAGACACACACACAAATAAACACACACACACACACACACACACACACACACAACGGATAATGGGAGAAAAAAAACACAAATACACATCCTCCCTTTCTTGCCCTCCCCCCTCTCCCCCCCCCCCCCCCCCCTCCTCCTCACTTGTGATAGTCAGAGTAGTCGTTGCCGTGCTGCGGCCCGCTGGGCTGGTTGCTATGCAGCGGTACTGGCCCTGGTTAGCAGGACGAACACCAGCCACTGTCAGTACAGAACCATCTGGACCAACCTTCACATTGTCTGGGACAGACCGGATCAAACTGGTTAGAACTGGGCTGGACACGTTACTCTGTGTGTGTGTGTATCTGTGTGTGTGTGTGTGTTACCTGGGAGCGGCTGGTTGTTGGTCCTCCTCCACTCCAGGTGGACAGGCTGTGTGCCGCTGAGTACCTGGCAGCGAACACTGACTGTCCCCCCCTGCAGGGCCCACAACACCCTGGGCTCCAGGGCCAGGACGGGGGGCTGGACGGGGGCCTGGGCCCCCACTGGGGCAGGGGGAGGAACAGGACACACACAGGCACTCCAACAATCAATAAACATGAACTCACAAAAACTCGAACTATTGATCAGGTCTGAGACATTGTGCAAACAATGCCACCCTAAGGCAGACAGCCAATCACCATCAAACAGAGATATGACTGAGCCAATCACCATCAAACAGAGATATGACTAAGCCAATCAGCAGTGAACTTTGGTGACAAATGATCTCAAACAAAGATAGACGTGGAATCCTTTTGGATGAGTCAGCAAAATTCAAGTATTGAGTTGGCAAAATATTTCACTTAAATTCAAATAAATCTATGAACAACCACACACAAAAAAACTGTGAACACAAACACAGTTTGTCAAGATGAGCATTACCAGGATAGTCTGTCTAATTTCTGGCTAAGAGCTGCACATTTACACACTGCAGGTTCAAAATCTATTCTGTACAAGCTTCTGAATTGTGAATTACCTGTGTAGAGAAGGCTGCTGAGCAACAAAGCTATCTTCAAACCATCCATGGTGGTCCGACAACAGTGACCTGACTCTCTCTCTGTTCCTCACTCCCTCCTACCTCCCCCTCCCCTCCCCCCTCTCACCTGTGAACTTTACCTCTGCTAGCCTGTCTGTAGACATCCCACCCCCTCTATCGATTTAAACTCTCTATCTCCTCCCCTCTCACAGCCCTCTATTATCTTCTCCTCTTCTCCTCTCTTTGTTTCTCCTCTGCTTTACATGTTATATTTAGTCATTCATCAGACGCTCTGGATATGAAAGAACTTACATCAAGTACAGGGACATTGCCCCTGAGGCAAGTAGGGTGAAGTGCCTTGCCCAAGGATACAACGTAATGTTGACACAGCGGGAGTTCGAACCAGGGACCTTCTGATTACTAACCATACTTTCAATTCTTCTTTTTCTATCAGTGTTTCTCTTTCAAACTCAGGTCAAGCTCTCGTTCTTTCTGTGTCCTCTGTCCTCTCCTCTCTCTGTGTGTCCTCTGTCCTCTCCTCTCTCTGTGTGTCCTCTGTCCTCTCCTCTCTCTGTGTGTCCTCTGTCCTCTCCTCTCTCTGTGTGTCCTCTCCTCTCTCTGTGTGTCCTCTCCTCTCTCTGTGTGTCCTCTGTCCTCTCTCTCATCTCTCCTCTGTGTCCTCTCTCTCTCCATTGTGGTGAAACATTGACAGTGAGCAAGTCAAGGCCCTGAAAAGAGATCAAATGACAATCTTTGTATTTGCTTACACACTGCGGACGCTTAGCGGCAGTAGGCCTATAGAGATGTGAGATGGGTAGTAACCTTAGCAGTGTAGACATACAAACACAAATTTTGTCAAAAACGTTCTTTGTCTTTTTACACGGGAGAGAAACCTTATCAGTGTCAACACTCAACACAGTGGTGGTCAAAATGTCACGTGAAGAAACTAAGGCCTCACCTGTTCTGAAGCAATCTGGGTCAGAATGGGTCTGGAAACTGGATTGTTCAAAAGAAGAAAGGGATTATAAATTCGTTTTGGGGTTTGGGGTTTAATCTGGCCCAATTTTCGTCTGTGTTATTGTTGTTTTTAGAGGGATTAAGATACCTATAATATAAACATCTCGATTAATCCATAAAATGTAGGGTAGACTCATTGTGGATTTAAGGAAAAGTTTGTGTTTTAGTTCATACTTTAATAGAATAATGCTCAATGGAAACATGTCATGTGACGCAGCTGCTCAAGTCACGTGATTATCGTCACTTCCGGAGCTGCTTCCTAAAGAAATCCACCATTTTTATCTGAAGCTGATAGTTAATGTTGCTGTGTAAGTGATCATTTTATCCGCTGCCAAAATGTCGAAACTTTTCGTGTTTAGAGAAATGATCCATGAGATATTATCAACGGCAGCTTTGGAGATTTTCAGCGTTGTTGAGAAAATGCTCGCTGAGAATAAAGAAGAAATCTGTCGTTCAGAAGAGGAGAGGAAGCGGCTACAACGACTGTTGAATGTTGTTAATCAGCCCAATATTGCAGGTTTGTTATCTCCACTGTCATGTTCTCCAGTCTGCTGTGTCTAGACTCGGTCAGTCTGATATTAGTGATCTAAGCAGAACAGTGACGCTTTTTGACGTGTTTCTGTCTCACTGTTGGTGTAACGACATCAACGAAAACAGACGCTTGCTTGTTGCTAGGCTGCGGCTCGTGACGTCATCCCTGTCAGCGTTCCATCGTAGCTACGTTCATAATTCCATATCTTTCATGCTATTATGTAAAGTATACAAGTGTTTTCAGGTTATTATGACACTGTGGGGGGACAGGTTAGACTTTGCTTCGCCACCGTTTAGGTCATTCATGGGAAACTCTGCTCTTCTTTACCCCAGATGAGCAGCATCAGATTAAAGAGGAACAGGAGCTGTGGACCAATCAGGAGGAAGAGCAGCTTCAAGGACTGCAGGCTGAAACCACAGACTCCAAACTCACCCAGGAATCAGAGTTTTCAAACGTGAAAATGTCCAAATTATATATGATGAAAGAATTTGTAAGCGAGAGATTAACAACAGCAGCGTCAGAGATTTTCGGGGCTGTCGAAATCATGATTGGTGACTTAAAAGAAGAAATATCTCGTTCCAAGGAGGAGAGCAAGCGAACACAACGACTGTTTGACATTGTTACTCAACCTGCAGTTAAGATACCAAGAACAGGTCTGATATGAATACTTTCATGTTGTATAACCTGTTCCTCAAGGAACTTGCTAGACATCAACCCACATCAAGAATGATATCTCCTCTAGACTCTCCTTTCTGCTTCATTCAAATAATCTTCGGATGTCTTGTCTCTTGTCCCCAGTTGAGCAGCATTCGTCTCTCCTGGAGCCTCCACAGATTAAAGAGGAACAGAAGCTGTGGACCAATCAGGAGGAAGAGCAGCTTCAAGGACTGCAGTCTGGAACCACAGACTCCATCTTCACTTCTCTCAGTGTGAAACAGGACTGGGATCAGAAGGGCTTCTCTGAATGTCCACATCAGGACCAGGCTGTCCAAGTGGACAACAGAGAAGAAGACTCTCTACCCAGCAACACAGCTGAGGAGCAACTGAAAGCAGAGCCTCATGTACAAGACTGTGCAGCTCCAGAACCAGTCAGTGACTCTCAGCCCCTCTCTGTTGTGGCTCCAGACTGTCCTGCAGCTCAGAGGTTGGAGGAACATGGAGCAGAGATGTTTTTACAAGAGACAATCAGTTCAACAATAACACAGGTATATTCAGCTGTGCCAGGGGGAAAGATGTCCCAGGCAAGTTCCAAAGGAGTGAAAGCACATCAGTGTCAACAATGTAATAAGAGATTTACTCAGAAGTGTAATTTGGCTGCACATATGAGGATACACACAGGAGAGAAACGTTATCAATGTCAACAATGTAGCAAACGATTTACTTTTAAGACTAATCTTGTTGAACACAAGATGACGCACACAGGAGAGAAACCATATCAGTGTCCACATTGTAACAAACGATATGTTAAAAAGGCAGGTCTGGTTGTACACTTAAGGACACACACTGGAGAGAAACCATTTCAGTGTCAAGAATGTAACAATACTTTCAGCCGCAAAGAAAGTTTGGTTGCGCACATGAGATTACATACAGGAGTGAAACCGTATCAGTGTCAGGAATGTAACAAATTATTCACGTATAAGGTTAACATGGTTCAACACATGAGGACACACACAGGAGAGAAACCTTATAAGTGTCAACAATGTGCCAAAGTTTTTGCGCTAAATAGTTGTTTGGTTAAACACATGACGACACATTCAGGAGAGAAACCTTTTCAGTGTCAACAATGTTCCAAAGTCTTTGTTCTAAATAGTTGTTTGGTTAAACACATGAGGACACACACAGGAGAGAAACCTTATCACTGTCAACAATGTTCCAAAGTCTTTGCTTTAAGTGGTAATCTGGTTAAACACATGAGAACTCACACAGGAGAGAAACCTTATCAGTGCCAACAATGTTCCAAATTATTTGCTCTAAGTAGTAATTTGGTTAAACACATGAGAACTCACAGATAAGAAACCATATCAGTGTCTAACATGTAATAAGAGGTTTAGCCAGAACAATCTATTATTGTCTCATACAAGGATGCATATGGGAGAGAAACCATATCAGTGTCAACACCTCAGCAAACAGCTTGCTCATAAGATAGATGCACACATGAGGAAACAGTAGAGAAACTTTAACAGTGCCGCCAACAACAGAATGCTTGGCGGTGAATTTAATTTGGCCATATACACAATATACAATAGACATGTAACAAGACTTTAGTTAGCTTGTCCTTTTTAGCTTCAGAGTAATGACTGTAAGTAGTTCTTATTCTATACATATCTAATATGCCAATAAGAATTGTTTTTTGTAAGAATCATGCATATTTAACTTGAACTACTTTCAAGTATCTGATTGTGATCATAAGCATATATGTAGCATCATAGGTCAGTGCTTTTACTCTTTTTATTGCCAGTTAATAAACGACAGCATCACTGTTTTTCCCAAAAGATTCACATGCTTTTTGCTGGACAAGTTTTATAATATGCAGTATCTTATTATTAGAACTAATAGGCTTGTGATTATAGGATAATGGTGCAGCTTTAATCAGTTTACTGCTTCAGTTGAAACAGTCAGCAATCAGGTCTGTTCCATGTTAATGCATTTCTTTGGTATAACTTATGCAGTGTACTTGTGCATATCTTTCCACCAACAGAAATAAATCAATCCTTTGAAAAGGGGTCTATTGTGAGCATCCAACATGTCAATTAACCTCCTTGTCATATTAAAGGGTATTAAACCATGACTCACCTGCTGACAGCAGTTTGAGTTGAGCTATTTCTGGACTCCCATCTCAGTAGAATGAGGCATGTTTCCCACCTCTGGTCCTCAGGGAACACCTGTCCTGCAAGTTTGAGATGTTTCCCTGCTCCAACTCACCTGATTCAAATGAATGATCATCAGCAGGCTTCTGCAGAGCTGGATAACGATGATTAGAATCAGGTGTGTTTGAGCAGGAAACATCTAGAACATGCAGGACAGTGGATCTTGTCAAATGAATTCCTTATCCACATGAAGTAGACAGTGAATAAATCCACGAGTCTTGAAATCAGGATCACATCAGTTTATTTGAGACCCTGAATAGCCAATGAATAAACATCTAAATAAATTAATACAAAAATAAAAAGTTTGATGGTTAAGTTTGGAAAAATTGTGGCAGTTTCATTTAAAAGTAAAATATATCTCAGTAGTTGTCTTTGATCAAAGATATGGGAACCCTGATGTTAATGTACACTACCAGTTGAAGGTTTAGACATGATCCCATTCATTAGAACGGGAGGGTGTGTCCAAACTTTAGAATGGTCGTGTACAAAGTTATATTCAACAATAATCCATATTATAAACAATGAATTACGTTTACAGGCGTTAACTACAGAGCTCAAGGTAACCGAATGAGCAACATGTTTGACCCATTATTGACAGCAACACTATTTACTGTATTCTCATCTCAGCAAGATTTAGCTCCTATGAATACGCATGTGTTTACCCAGAGTAGATTTCTGGCTAAATCTCCTGTTACACTGTTGACAGGGATAGGGTTTCTCTCCGGTATGTGTCCTCATGTGCTTAACCAGACTACCATGTTGAGCAAATAATTGTTTACATTCCTGACACTGGTACGGTTTCTCTCCTGTGTGTTTCCTCATATGTTCAACCATGTGATCCTTACGACTAAATCTGTTCTCGCAATGCTGACATTTATAGGATTTCTCTCCTGAGTGTGTCCTCATATGTTTAACCAAGCTACCATTTTGAGTAAAGCATTTTTTACATTCTTGACACTGGTATGGTTTCTCTCCTGTGTGTATTCTTGTGTGTTCCACCAGTTGCAGTTTGGAAGTAAAACCTTTCTTACATTCCTGACATAGATATAGTTTTGCTCTCGTGTGAGTCCTCATATGTCTAGCCAGTGAACTACTTTGAGTAAATCTCTTATTACATTGTTGACACTGATGTGCTTTCACTCCTTTGGAACTTGCCTGGAACATCTTTCCCCCTGGCACAGCTGAATATACCTGTGTTATTGTTGAACTGATTGTCTCTTGTAAAAACATCTCTGCCCCATGTTCCTCCAACCTCTGAGCTGCAGGACAGTCTGGAGCCACAACAGAGAGGGGCTGAGAGTCACTGACTGGTTCTGGAGCTGCACAGTCTTGTACATGAGGCTCTGCTTTCAGTTGCTCCTCAGCTGTGTTGCTGGGTAGAGAGTCTTCTTCTCTGTTGTCCACTTGGACAGCCTGGTCCTGATGTGGACATTCAGAGAAGCCTTCCTGATCAGAGTCATGTTCCACACTGAGAGAAGTGAAGATGGAGTCTGTGGTTTCAGCCTGCAGTCCTTGAAGCTGCTCTTCCTCCTGATTGGTCCACAGCTTCTGTTCCTCTTTAATCTGTGGAGGCTCCAGGAGAGACGGATGCTGCTCAACTGGGGACAAGAGACAAGACATCAGAAGACTATTTGAATGAAGCAGAAAGGAGAGTCTAGAGGAGATATAATTCTTGATGTGGGTTGATGTCTAGCAAGTCCCTTGAGGAACAGGTTATACAACATGAAAGTATTCATATCAGACCTGTTCTTGGTATCTTAACTGCAGGTTGAGTAACAATGTCAAACAGTCGTTGTGTTCGCTTGCTCTCCTCCTTGGAACGAGAGATTTCTTCTTTGAAGTCACCAATCATGATTTCGACAGCCCCGAAAATCTCGGACGCTGCTGTTGTTAATCTCTCGCTTACAAATTCTTTCATCATATATAATTTGGACATTTTCACGTTTGAAAACTCTGATTCCTGGGTGAGTTTGGAGTCTATGGTTTCAGCCTGCAGTCCTTGAATCTGCTCTTCCTCCTGATTGGTCCACAGCTCCTGTTCCTCTTTAATCTGATGCTGCTCATCTGGGGTAAAGAAGAGCAGAGTTTCCCATGAATGACCTAAACGGTGGCGAAGCAAAGTCTAACCTGTCCCCCCATAGTGTCATAATAACCTGAAAACACTTGTATACTTTACATAATAGCATGAAAGATATGGAATTATGAACGTAGCTACGATGGAACGCTGACAGGGATGACGTCACGAGCCGCAGCCTAGCAACAAGCAAGCGTCTGTTTTCGTTGATGTCGTTACACCAACAGTGAGACAGAAACACGTCAAAAGGCGTCACTGTTCTGCTTAGATCACTAATATCAGACTGACCGAGTCTAGACACAGCAGACTGGAGAACATGACAGTGGAGATAACAAACCTGCAATATTGGGCTGATTAACAACATTCAACAGTCGTTGTAGCCGCTTCCTCTCCTCTTCTGAACGACAGATTTCTTCTTTATTCTCAGCGAGCATTTTCTCAACTACGCTGAAAATCTCCAAAGCTGCCGTTGATAATATCTCATGGATCATTTCTCTAAACACAAAAAGTTTCGACATTTTGGCAGCGGATAAACTGATTCTATACACATCAACATTGGCTGGAAGCTCCTGATTATCTTCGCCCTGAAATGACCGACGAAAAAGCTGCAGACAAAATGGCGGACTTCCGGAAGAGACGAGAATCACGTGACTTGAGCTGCGAATGTGGGTTCTGCAGATGTGTCCGGTGAGAAACACGGAACAAACGATTATAGTTCTGCATTGACGACAAGTTTTTGATAATGCTGGTCATAGTCCACCAGACGTAACTGTTGATGGTGGTTAAGACGTGTTAAATACTATCTAACTGCTCTGTAAGTGCCAAGTCAATGAAAGGGATTGAGGCACAATAAAACAGAATAATAACAGTTTATCAATGATACAAGAAACATAATGATATAACCAAGGGTGATGTGCTCATGGTCTTTATACTGAAAGGTATAGATCAAACATTGTTTATTATGTTCAGAACATTTCAAACAGTATGTAAATAATAAAGTAATCAGTAATCTCTTCTGTGTGTGTCCTCTCCTGAATAATCAAATCTGACCTAAAGTTAAATCTACTGCTATGTTCCAGACACTGACATAGTTTATCTCATGTGTGTCTGCATGTGTTTAATAATTTGTTTCCTGAACCTGACACTGATAGGGCTCCTCGCCTGTGTGTGTCCTCATGTGCTCAACCAAATTAAACTTCTCCCTAAATTGTTTGCTACATTCCTGACACTGATGTGATTTCTCTGTCGTATGTGTCCTCAAGTGTCTAGAAAGAGTGCATTTGCTAACAAACTGTTTTCTACACCGTTGACACTGGTAAGGTTTCTCTCCTGAGTGTGTCCACTCATGACTAATCAAATGTGACCTTGAGAAAAACCTACTGGTACATTCCTGACACTGATATGGTTTCTCTCCTGTGTGCGTCCGCATGTGTTTAACTATTTGTGACCTGAACCTGAATCTTTTGTCACATTCCTGACACTGATAGGGCTCCTCTCCTGTGTGTGTCCTCATGTGCTGGACCAAATTAAACTTCTCACTAAATCGTTTGCCACATTCCTGACACTGGTGTGATTTCTCCCCTGTATGAGTCCTCATATGTCTAGCCAGTGAACCATTAGTTACCATCTTACTACATACTGTACACTGATGTACTTTCACTCCTTTGGAACTTGCCTGGAACATCTTTCCCCCTGGCACAGCTGAATATACCTGTGTTATTGTTGAACTGATTGTCTCTTGTAAAAACATCTCTGCTCCATGTTCCTCCAACCTCTGAGCTGCAGGACAGTCTGGAGCCACAACAGAGAGGGGCTGAGAGTCACTGACTTGTTCTGGAGCTGCACAGTCTTGTACATGAGGCTCTGCTTTCAGTTGCTCCTCAGCTGTGTTGCTGGGTAGAGAGTCTTCTTCTCTGTTGTCCACTTGGACAGCCTGGTCCTGATGTGGACATTCAGAGAAGCCCTCCTGATCCCAGTCCTGTTTCACACTGTGAGAAGTGAAGATGGAGTCTGTAGTTCCAGACTGCAGTCCTTGGAGCTTCTCTTCCTCCTGATTGGTCCAGATCTCCTCTTCCTCTTTAATCTGTGGAGGCTCCAGGAGAGACAGATGCTGCACATCTGGAGGGGAAGAAGAGGAAAGACAACAGTTAGATGTTGCTTCTGTAAACAGGGGTGTTCCCTCTAAGATTTGTTTCAGGGGATTTTTAATTTCCTTCAAGATTTCAAGCGCTTCGCTATCTGAATTATTCTGTACTTGTGGAATCTTCCATTCAGTTCCGGGATGAGAAAGGAACAAACTTTTGAAAACATTATTTTACGTAAATGTGATTAGAACAAGAAGTTACGTTATCAGTATATTCACTGTAGTCTCACTAATTTAGCTACAATTCTAGCTCAAGTTACTATAGTAGCTGTTTTAAGACGATTTCAGATGGTTTCTAATCTGGCAGCAGATTCTGACATGAACAGATGATTAAACCTGGTCGGTGTATTTTGATCTTTGGTTGATTAACAACATCCAGTCGTTGTAGCAGCTTCCTCTCCTCCTCTGATCGACAGATTTCTTGTTTATACTCAGCAAGAGTTTTCTCAAATCCTCTGAAAATCTCCAAAGCTGCTGTTGAAAATATCTCATGGATCAGTTCTCTAAATGCTTCTGATTGAGACATTTTAACGGTGCAAAACGTGATACTTTGTTCTTAGGTCTTGGCTCCTGTCTTCATCAACACGCAGAAAACATCCTAGTAATCCAATTTAGATCAAACCTAAGGAGAAGTTAGCGCTTTCCATGTATTATGATTTGAAATTGTTATTTGTAACGCCATAAAAGATGTAGGACTAATATATGAATTATCATTATAGTTATCATTTCCGGGTCCCGCACGTAAATCTTTCCGGGTGTAAACAATGTTTTGTTGTGAGACATTTTCAACGCCACATAATCATTATCGGTACAATTGTAGGACTATAAAATGTTTCATGTCACCAAACTATTTTGACGTAGGACACATAACTATAATAATAAAAATAATGATAATTAGGAGCATCTTCAAATGAATCTTAAGCATCAATAATGCTCAGATTGTTCACAGGTTCTGTTTCTTATCAATTTAAGTGATTTGCAGTACAATGTTGGTTCTCATGACAACCACCAAAATGGTTTTTGTCTTTATATATATATATATATATATATATACATTTCTAAATAGAACAAAACATTACATTTGAACAAGAATGAGGATGTGACTTGACAGTGTAGATGCCCTCATAGTCATGTGACCCCATATTACTCAAACAATTGTATAACATGTTTATTTTTTAAACGCACACATCTACAAGATTAATCACATTCAATTTCAATCAGTTTTATTATTCAAAATGTCCACGACATGACTGGCCTCATTTGTAATTGGCTCCCTTTGCAGGAAGTCCATGTATCCAACACTCCACTTCGCCATGACAACAACCAACAGAGCACTTTGGGGTGATCAAACAATTCAGTAGAGCACATAGCCACCCTTCACCCCCCCTCCCAGCCACGCTTCACCCCCACCCACTCACCCAACTACCTTTCACCCCCCGACCCACCCCGCCACCCTTCACCCCCATTCAAACCTACAGGACACCAGAAGGTAGAAAATCACATCCGTCTCCTTCATGAGGACTCAGACGGCCATGTGGCTGAGGAGGAGGCCCAAAGTTTCTGATGCATTCCTGACAGTGAGAGTTCAGACCGCCCTGCTGACCTAGGACTCTCCCGCACCCCTGGCACCGCTGACCTTTGCCCCCCGCGTGCCTCTTCAGGTGATCCAGCAGGTGCTGCTTCTGGATGAAGGCTTTGCTGCACTCCGAACACTGAAAGGGTTTCTCCCCCGTGTGAGTCCTCATGTGGAAGCGAAGACTCGTCCGCTGGCTGAAAGCTTTGCCGCATTCGGAGCACTGATGGGGTTTCTCCCCCGTGTGAGTCCTCATGTGAACCATCAGAAGAGGCTTCTTGCTGAAGACTTTGCCGCAGTCGGGACACTTGAGCGGTTCTTCCCCCGTGTGGCTGCGGATGTGGATCTGCAGGCTGGAGGCCGTCACGTAACACCTGCTGCACGCTGGGCATTTGAACGTCTTCTTTTTGGAAGGGTACGATTCATCCAGGGAAGAGTCTGAAGCTGCGAACGGATGAAGCCTGAAATCACTGAGTGGCTCCTGTGATCTGCAAACCTGCCCATTGGGATCTGCTTTAACTGACTCCTCAGTGGTGTTGGTGGGTAGAGAGTCATCCTCTCGACTCTCCACCAGGTGACTCTGGTGACTCTGCTCAAGATGGGAATGTTCAGAGGTGTTCTGATCACAGTAGAGTTTCACACTGTGAGAAGTGAAGATGGAGTCTGTGGTTTCAGCCTGCAGTCCTTGAAGCTGCTCTTCCTCCTGATTGGTCCACAGCTCCTGTTCCTCTTTAATCTGTGGAGGCTCCGGGAGAGACAAATGCTGCACATCTGGGGGGGGGGGCAAAAGAAAAAGGAAAACAAACATAATCTACTTTATTCATTTGATATTCAATTCACCCCCCAAAATACATGAATGTCCGGTAGAAAAACATGCCCATAGCCCGTGTTATCTCGGGTTACAGTACGGTGGAACCATCCAGCTTCATACAGTGAATCCCACTACGTTAGACTAACAAGCATAGCTACTTAACTTACAAATCACATCTAATTTAATCACATAAAATGGGAAACTTTCACCTATAAACCTGTCAGGATTATAAACTTGACTATAAGAGACTCACCGTCCAGAAGCCCCTGCAGTCGGAGGCTCTGCTCCCTGAACCGGGAGATCTCCTCTTCATACTCGGCAAAGGTCTTTTCAACAGCCCCAAAAATCTCCAACGCTGCAGTTGTTAATCTGTCACTGATAAACTCTCTAAATAGTTGTAGTTTGGACATTCTGGAAGATTATCACTACAGTTTAACAGTTTAAGATCAGATAATTAGCTCACTAGCTTGTGTGTTGGCTCCGAGGCTTCAAATTAAACGGTGTTTTTATCTCAAAATCCCAAACAAAATATCTAATTTCCACGTAAAACTTCCCAGTGTTCTTCGTGTTTAATGTGACATGTTATTGGTTATAGTTATGTATGTTATTGTTATGTTATTAACCTGTTAGACTGACTTCACAACGATGGTGAAGGAAATGAAAACCGGATGAAAAACATCTGACTAAACAACCTCTTCCGGTTCAAGTGACGTTGGAATCTAGCGGTGAAATAATGATAATTAATTTGTAATTCCAGAATAAGTAGCCATTCGTTCCTTATTTACCACAAAACAAACGAATACCCAAAAATATTGTTGTCGTGTCTTTTTTATTATTTTGTTCTTACATTGAAACAATTGTACAAAAATAGACCAATGCTAAGCAAAACAGCTGTGATATTACACCTGTGAGTGCATGTTGACGTACAGTAGTTGAACATGTGTCAGTAACAGTCCACTATAACCTCTTCAGTGGGTTTCGTAGCTGTCAGTATGTCCTGAAGCAGAGACAGAGGAGAGTTCTGAACATAATCACTGCTCCGGCTTACAACTCTCTGCTTCTCCTCCAGATCCAGCGACCACAACACCTCACACACACTCACATCCTCACACACACCCACATTCTCTGCACCACACACACCCTCCTCTCCGGACCTATCACCAGCCTCCCACCCAGCCTCATCCAACCTATCAGAGTCCTCCGTTTGTCTCGGCCAACCGCAACCCTTCCTGCCCCGTCTCATCGCCAGGCACTTCCTGACAACGTCCCGCCCCCAAACCTGCCCCCTAACGTCACACGTCACCTTGGCAACCTCGCCGGTTGCCGTGACGCCGTCTGGGAAGAGTGTGCATCTCAGTGTAAGAAGCACACTGCATGCCTTCTGCATTACCGGCCTGTCACAGTCAGACATGCCATCCAGGAGCACATGCACCACTCCTGTCTGAACCAGGCGGCACAGTGCAGGCGCTAGGTCTGTCCCTCCACAGCCACCATCCACCACACTGTCAGCAGGAGTGTGTGTGGTCTGAGCCAGCAGGGTTGGCATCATGGCATAAGGGTGTGTGTTTGACCCTGGTAATGACCTCTGACCCAGGAGTGTTTCCTGTATCAGCAGCTCAGCCAGCTCCAGAGTGTGAACTTTGACCTCCCAGTCCAGATCAGCACTGCCTAGCTGCAGGACGGTTTGAAGGGGCGTGGCCAGGGACGAGGAAGAGGATGATGAGGAGCATGTCTTGAGCAGGGTGATGAAGAACTGGACCACAGCTCGTCTGGGAAAAGCCTCAGAATCCTGGGATAGGATTTCCAGAAGTCTGGGTACTACGGCAACCTAGAGAACACACACAAGTTTGGGTGCTATGGCAACGTACAGAACACACACAAACATAACACACACAGGTATACACACCATAGAGTAAAAGCTAAAGAAAGAGTTTACAATAGGCAGGTAGATACTATGTTACTAGCCAGCTACCATGTTATTAGCTAGCTACTATGTTACTAGCTAGCTACTATGTTACTAGCTAGCTACTATGTTACTAGCTAGTTTTGTTATCAACAAAAGTGGAAAACCTCACCTGTTCCAGCACGGAGGCCCCTAGCGCCCCCTGTTGGAGGCTGTGTCGTAGTGTCTTTGCCAGGCCAGCGACGGCGCTTGCTCTAACGTAGCTCTCAGGATCAGCCAGCGCCTCTGTGAGGAGCGGGGTGGTACTGCAACCCAGCAAGCCCTCACACACGTCAGCCAGCTGGCTGAGGAACTCCAAGGTGGAGTCACGCACCTCCCAACGAACATCACACACACGCTTCCTCAGTACAGGGAGGAGGTCTGTGGCATGCAAACACACACACACACACAGACCGACACACACACAGAGAGACAGACACACACAGGAGAATATCATCAGCGAACAAAGTAACTCTAATAGGATTAAGCACACTGATTGTGATTCGTGGGATTTACCTTCTGTGAGCAGGTGTGTGACAGACGGGCTGGAGACACACACACCAAGCCACCTTAACAAAGCCTCGTAGGTCTTCTTACACACCTGGTACACACACACACAGGACACACACAGGACACAGGTGTCAGTTCTTCAGTCACAAGTCTTTAGGATCCAACGAGAACGCATATTACTGTATCCTACTGATTCTGGTAATAAAGTATATAATACTATATACTGTGTATAATGCAGTATATAATACACACACACACTCACAGTGGGGTGTGAGTCTGGGTTCTGCAGGTACAGGATCAGGAGAGACACCACCTCCTCCACAGCTGCTCCTGAAAAGCAACAAACACTGGTGACGTCCTTAAACCTGTCGCACACTCACTCACACACACACTGACACACTCATTGACACACTCAGTCAACAGACGGTTCTTTACCTGAAACGCTGCTGAGGTTCGCAAGAGCATCCAGGGCACACATCTGGATCTTACTGCAGCCAATCAGATTACCGCATGCCTTGTTGTGGCCCATCGGCTCGGAGCAGGAAGCTTTGCCAGAGCCAATGGGAGAGGGGGCGTGGCCGGCACAGATCCTGAGTAGTGACATCACAGAGACGATGACAGACATTGTAGGAGTGGACAGGAAGTCTGGGACCTGTGGACACACACACACACACACACACTGAGGTGTATTACCATGTGTGTATGTCCAGGAGGAGAGTTGTGTTGTCTAAGTGTGTGTGTGTGTTACCGTGTGTGTTAGTGTCTGGGAGCAGGACAGACACACAGACAGAAGGGCAACACAGGTGGACTTGCTGTTCAGCAGCTCAGCCAGCAGGGAGCGCTGTTCCTTCATGATGCTCCCTGGAGACAGACATGGTTACTGCAACACAGGTGTGTGTGTGTGGCCTAGTGTGTGTGTGGCCTAGTGTGTGTGTGTGTGTGTGACCTAGTGTGTGTGTGTGGCCTAGTGTGTGTGTGTGGCCTAGTGTGTGGCCTAGTGTGTGTGTGTGGCCTAGTGTGTGTGTGTGTGGCCTAGTGTGTGTGTGTGGCCTAGTGTGTGTGTGTGGCCTAGTGTGTGTGTGTGGCCTAGTGTGTGTGTGTGGCCTAGTGTGTGTGTGTGGCCTAGTGTGTGTGTGTGTGTGTGTGTGGCCTAGGGTGTGTGTGTGTGTGGCCTAGGGTGTGTGTGTGTGGCCTAGTGTATGTGTGTGGCCTAGTGTGTGTGTGTGGCCTAGGGTGTGTGTGTGTTACCTGCAGTGTGTGTGTGTGTGTTACCTGCAGTGTGTGTGTGTGTGTGTTACCTGCAGTGTGTGTGTGTGTTACCTGCAGTGTGTGACTCCAGGAGAGGAACTCCAGACAGGATCTCCAGGGGCAACATGAGAATGGAGATAGCCTTGAACATGTGCACTGGGTCACTGGAACAGGAAGCAGATTCACTGACTTCTAACACCTATTAAAGAGTGTTTCTGCACACTGCAGTAAAACAGACTGATGTGACACCCAAAAAATATTATGATTCGGAGAGATGGTCTCCGTGGTTACCGGTGGTTCCTCCGCAGCATGGCGGCGGCAGCGTGGACGGTGTCAGAGGAATTCTGGGAATCCAAGAGGGCAGTCAGCAGTGTGCAGATAGTCTGGTCAGGCACAGGGAGCCTGGATGAAGACAAATACTCTCATATATACATAAAAACACACATAATACACATATACTGTACATATCCAACACCCTTAAACACATTATACACACGTATACTGCATAAACAGAAGTACTCCCCACTAGCCAATTGGAATTCACGCTGGGAACTACATAACTGTTCGAGTGTGCGGTTTCACATGTGCCTACAGACAGTCCCTGATCCAGGACCTTTAGGCCTCTGGTTGCTAGGCTACCCAGGCTAACTGACTGTTTGCTAAACTACCCTGGCTAACTGACTGGTTGCTAGGCTACCCAGGCTAACTGACTGGTTGCTAGGCTACCCAGGCTAACTGACTGGTTGCTAGGCTACCCAGGCTAACTGACTGGTTGCTAGGCTACCCAGGCTAAATGACTCTGGTTGCTAGGCTACCCTGACTAACTGACCTGTACGCCGTCAGCAGAACGTCTGTGAGCTGCAGCGTGAGCTGGCTGCGGCCTGCTCGGACCAGTGGCTCCAGGAAGCCTGGAACCCGCCTGAGCAAGGTCCCCCAGAGAGGATCCTTGGCCTGGGTTAGGAGCAGGCCCAGCAGCCTCAGGCTCTGGAGCCTCTGGAGATGCTGGTCGGAGGTCAGAGACTCCTCCAGGTGGTCCATGATGGTTACCATGACGCAGGCGTGCGCCTCGCTCGTCGTCATGGCCACAGGGAGGTGTTCAGGGCTGTTATCTGTGGAAGCATCTGCTTGTACCACATCAACCTCCTCCCCGGGCGACCCCATTGGCTGGAAAAAGACCACCAGGTGGGCAAGGAGTTGATTGGCAGCTGAAGCTACAAATAGGCTAGGGTCTGTCTGGAGTTGGAGGAGGGGCTTGGTGAGTCCTGTTAGGCCAACATTAAGCACAGAGATACAACAAGAAGACACACCGCTGATTAGAATGAGAGACGGAGGCTGTTCTAGATTAGATATATCTAGCTGCTTATCCAGCTCTGACAGTCCTAGACACACACCTCTCTGAACCAGGAAGTGGAGAGCCAATCGATGCTGCAGCATGCTTCTCAAACCCTGGATCCAGCCAATCCGCACGCAGGGATCCTCCCATAACCCCACCTCCTGCCAGCCTTCACTGTTGTAAGCCACGCCTAGAATGGAGCCCTCCTGAGGATGGAGAGCAGAGAGATATCAGATGGATCCATCAGTTTGATGCTGCCAAGAAGGCACCCTTTGTAGGGGAAGGGTGAGTGGTTACCACCCCCAGGCTGCTCCATCCTGTTACCTGCAGGAGCTTGAAGCCATCCTCCCTCGCCGCAAGCATGCCGGTGAGCCTGAGAGCAAAGGAGAGGATGCTGGGACTTGTAGTTTTGTTGTGGAAGACTGTGGACAGGAACTCTGTCAGACAGGGTTGACACTCCAGCCGGGAATGAGTGTCTGGAACACAGAGGATATGATTCAAGTAAGATGTCAGATAGAGAGACAGAGACAGACAGACATAGACAGAGATACAGAGAGAAACTGAGACAGAGATAAAGAGAGAGAGGGAGGGAGAGAGACAGAGAGAGAGAGACAGACAGAGAGACAGACAGAGAGGCAGAAGAGGCAGTTTGTCCTAGTTTTAGGGAAGGTAGAAGGAATTGAGACTGTCAGTTATTCACCTCCACTATCCTCGGTCAGTCCAGAAAGCCAGTCTAGGAGTTTCTCCAGGCTCGTGTCATCCGGTAAAGACTGCTTGGGGTCCGCGAGGACCTCACACACACGGGGCAGCAATGCCACACACTCTCTGTCCATGCTGGAAGAGTTTCCGAACCGCTCGATTTAAATGCTCACCGGATAGCCAGATAACTTGGTTAAGTTGTTCCACAATACATTGTTACTTTATGTCAATCCCTGGAACGTGGAACTAACTTGTGGTTTTGTCCTTAAAATGTCACACCTGTTGACTTTAACACCCACATATCGTTACAATGCATTCATCTAGACAATAAAAGCTCCATTATTTTCCTAACTTTGAGCTTGCAAGATGAAATGTATCTTATCTCGCGGGAATGTTTCTCATTCTATCAGTGTGTAACTACGGCAAGCAGAGTGTATGGGTTAGTAACATCCCCAAAAAAGACTCCAAACTGCGTCCTTTCTCTGATCTACCACTGTTTGATCAGTCTGATGTGTCATGACTAAACCCATCTACATACTATCCAGCTCTGCTTCCGGTACAGCGACGCCGGTGTTCCGCGCAAATTCCTCCTCTACGTTTCCAACAGTTCGTCCATTTTCCCCTCCTCGCACATGGTGCCAGGCTGCCGCCCTCAAATCATACAAATTAATTCTGTTAACACTATCAAATTAACCCCCAAATCTGTTAAATGCAAGATACGGTAGACATGGCGGACGATCCTGAGTATGATGAAGAGGAGCCTTCATTCAGCGACCCAGAAGACTTCGAAGATGACATCGAGGATGAGGGTGAGAGGCAGCAGGAAACACCCCGGCTCTATTGCGGCCTAGTTAAGACCTTTAGATAACTAGCTCATATTACCGAGTTAACAACAGTGTTTTTGTCTATGGATTTGAAAAAATACTATCGAAAATATCACACATTTAATTACATAATAGTAATAGTAAACTGTTAGTGATCAACTCAAGCGAATGTCAGTAATGCTAGTGGTTCTGTAGCCGCATGCTGGACATCTCTAAAAGATCCATGTTTCAGTTGATCCGTTAATAACGGTGTAACTGCTAATCTTACCTGATTGTGGGGTGATTTCACATTTTAAATACGGTTCATAAACACCCATATTTGCAATTAAGAGGTGATGACCACCATCTGCTGGAGTTGTTGCTAGATCAGATAAAGATTCAGTACAGTCTGCTTTCCAGCTGGTAGTGTTCAGGGCTCCGTGTTTCACACCCTCCAGTCATCCATGCAAGTGACCGTCCCTCCCTCCCAACCTGACCGCTTTGTCCTGCTGTTTTGCAGAACTGCTTGAAGATGTGCTCAAGGACAAGCCTCTGGAAGCAGACGGGATTGACTCGGTGGTGGTGGTGGATAACGTGCCCCAGGTCGGCCCGGAGAGACTGGAAAAGCTCAAGAACGTCATCCACAAGATCTTCTCCAAGTTTGGGAAAATCACCAACGAGTTTTACCCCGATGCAGACGGCCTGACTAAAGGGTGAGAAGCCTAAGAATGTGGAGATGCTGTTGGTGTCCTGACCACAGTGAAGGCAACACTGACAGACAACCTGAATACACAAGCCAACAGCAGCATGCATTGACTAGCATACATACACACACACACGCCTTCATTCACACACATGCAGACTCCCTCTCACCTGCTGTCTCTCACTCACCTGCTTGTCTCTCACTCACCTGCTCTCTCTCTCTCTCTCTCTCTCTGTCACTCTCTGTCACTCTCTGTCACTCTCTCACCTGCTGTTTTTTCTCCTCCCTGTCAGGTATATCTTCCTGGAGTACGGGGCTCCAACTCAAGCTCTGGAGGCTGTGAAGAATGCTGATGGCTACAAGCTGGACAAGCAGCACACCTTCAGAGTCAACGTCTTCACCGACTTCGACAAGTGAGATTCTCTCACACTCACCTCCTCTCACACTCACCTCCTCTCACACTCAGCTCCTCTCACACTCACCTCCTCTCACACTCAGCTCCTCACACACTCACCTCCTCTCACACTCACCTCCTCTCACACACTCAGCTCCTCTCACACTCACCTCCTCTCACACTCACCTCCTCTCACACTCACCTCCTCTCACCCTCACCTCCTCTCACACTCACCTCCTCTCACACTCAAACTCTGTGTGTTCCAGGTACATGAACATCAGTGATGAGTGGGAGACTCCAGAGAAACAGCCTTTCAAGGACTTTGTAAGTCTCTTCAGTCATGGTGTCATCGCATGTTCCTAGTGACGTGTGCTCACTGTGGTGTTGTTGTTGACGTGTTTACCAGCTCAGCTGACGCCTCATTCTGTAGAAATACGACACGATGGCTGAACGTCAACAGACTTCTTAATTTGTAATTTTTGACTTCCTGTGTGTTACCAGGGTAACATGCGTCATTGGATTGAGGACTCGGACTGCCGTGACCAGTACAGCGTCATCTATGAATCAGGAGAGAGGACAGCCATCTTTGCCAATGATGCCAAAGAGCCAATCGTAGTTGAGGAGAGGGCGGTGAGTAAACCGTGTTGACCTATCACAGCAGAGAGGATTGTTTCAATTACTTTTGATTCTGACATCTTGAGCTTCTGATGCAGGATGTGGATGTTTCTGCTGTCCTGTGCATCTCTCTCTTCTTCTCACCTTTCTGCACTTGCTACTCTCGCTCTCTAACCACATCCACTCCTCTTTTTTTTTACTGTCTTCATCCTCATCCCTCTCTTTTCCCCGTCCCCCAGCGCTGGACAGAGACCTACGTCCGCTGGTCTCCCAGAGGGACCTACCTGGCCACCTTCCACCAGAGGGGCATTGCATTGTGGGGCGGCGAGAAATTCAAGCAGATCCAGAGGTTCAGTCATCAGGGGGTCTCTCTCATCGACTTCTCCCCCTGCGAGAGGTATGCACCCAACTCTGCTCTCTATGAACCAAGTACTCACCCACAATCCCAAAGGCTCATGGGTAATCGGAAGGCACGTCATCCTTCATAACCCTATAGTCCCTAGTGGTCAGTTCATATTCACCTGTGGGTGACCCCTGACCTCTGCCCCCCCCTCCCCCCAGGTACGTGGTGACCTTCAGCCCCCTGATGGACACTAAGGAAGATCCTCAAGCCATCATCATCTGGGACATCCTGACTGGACACAAGAAGAGGGGCTTCCACTGTGAGAGCTCTGCTCACTGGCCCATCTTCAAGTCAGTACACACACTCACACACAGACACACAAACCAGCCCATCTTCAAATCAGTACCCAGTCTAAAGGCTCTAAACGTGTGTGTGTGTGTGTGTGTGTGTGTGGCTTCAGGTGGAGTCACGACGGGAAGTTTTTCGCCAGGATGACCCAGGACACTCTGAGCATCTACGAGACACCAGTGAGGCTCTCTCTCTCTCTGCCTGTCTCTCTCTGCCTGTCTGTGTGTGTGTGTGTGTGTGTGTGTGTGTGTGTGAGTGTGTCTGACACTAACATCTTCCTTGTCTCTTCAGTCTATGGGCCTGCTGGACAAGAAGAGTCTGAAGATCTCTGGAATCAAGTAAGTCCTGTTTCATCAGGGGACCCCCCCTCAGGGACCCCCGGTGTACCTCAGCCCCTCAGGGACCCCCCCTCAGGGACCCCCCTGGTCCTACATGGTGTTCAACACCCTCTTGATTCCCCTCCCTCCTTCCCTCCCTCCAGGGACTTCTCCTGGTCTCCTGGAGATAACATCATAGCGTTCTGGGTTCCTGAGGATAAGGACATCCCTGCCCGGGTGACGCTGATGCAGCTGCCCTCGCGGCAGGAGATCCGGGTGAGGAACCTGTTCAACGTGGTCGACTGTAAGCTGCACTGGCAGAGGAACGGGGACTACCTGTGTGTGAAGGTGGACCGCACCCCCAAGGGAACACAGGGCGTCGTGACCAACTTCGAGATCTTCCGCATGCGGGAGAAACAGGTGCCGGTGGACGTGGTGGAGATGAAGGGTGGGTCAGGACACACACACATATAAACACACAAACGTGAACAAAACAATGTTGGCCTGGTTGTGACCTTGTGTTGGCCTGGTTGTGACCTTGTGTTGGCCTGGTTGTGACCTTGTGTTGGCCTGGTTGTGACCTTGTGTTGGCCTGGTTGTGACCTTGTGTTGGCCTGGTTGTGAGTGTGTTGGCCTGGTTGTGAGTGTGTTGGCCTGGTTGTGAGTGTGTTGGCCTGGTTGTGAGTGTGTTGGCCTGGTTGTGAGTGTGTTGGCCTGGTTGTGAGTGTGTTGGCCTGGTTGTGAGTGTGTTGGCCTGGTTGTGAGTGTGTTGGCCTGGTTGTGAGTGTGTTGGCCTGGTTGTGAGTGTGTTGGCCTGGTTGTGAGTGTGTTGGCCTGGTTGTGAGTGTGTTGGCCTGGTTGTGACCTCTCCTTCCTCTGGCAGAGAGCATCATAGCGTTTGCCTGGGAGCCAAACGGCAGCAAGTTTGCGGTTCTGCATGGAGAGACGCCGCGCATCAACGTGTCATTTTATCACGTCAAGAACAACGGCAAGATCGAGCTCATCAGTGAGTAGCTGCCTGCTGTTCTCAACACTTTACAGCACTCCATCACGCTTTACGGCACTCCACCACACTTTACAGCACTTTGTTTACTTATTTCAACCCATCTAATTAAATGTAAAATGAGGTAATTTATGAACAATTCCCAACAACTTGTGTGTGTGTGTGTGTGTTCAGAGATGTTTGACAAGCAGCAGGCCAACAGCATCTTCTGGAGTCCTCAGGGGCAGTTCCTGGTACTGGCTGGACTCAGGAGGTGAGTGTGTGTGTGTGAGCCTGTGAGCGAGCCTCTGTGTGTGAGCCTGTGGTGACCCCCCCCTCTCTCCCTCCCCAGTATGAACGGAGCGCTGGCCTTCGTTGACACGTCAGACTGCACCATGATGAACATAGCAGAACACTACATGGCTTCTGATGTGGAGTGGGACCCTACTGGACGCTACCTGGTCACCTCTGTGTCCTGGTGGAGTCACAAGGTACACACACAGGCACACACATATACACTCACACACACAGGCACACACACACACCCAAAATAATCCCCAAAATTATTATGCCCCAAAAAATCGTAATATTTGCTAACGATAATCCAGAAACACTTGGCTGTTAATATTAATTAATTAATGTGTGTGTATGGGATTTGTGTGTGTGTCTAGGTGGACAATGCCTATTGGCTGTGGACGTTCCAGGGACGCCTGCTGCAGAAGAACAACAAAGACCGCTTCTGTCAGCTGCTGTGGAGGCCACGCCCCCCTACCCTGCTCAGCGCTGATGAGATCAAGGTGAGGGGGGGGCGGAGGTCACTGGTTACTGATGCTGCCTGGTGTTGATGCTGTCTGGTGTTGATGCTGTCTGGTGTTGATGCTGTCTGGTGTTGATGCTGTCTGGTGTTGATGCTGCCTGGTGTTGATGCTGTCTGGTGTTGATGCTGTCTGGTGTTGATGCTGTCTGGTGTTGATGCTGCCTGGTGTCTCTTTCAGCTGATCAAGAAGGATCTGAAGAAATACTCCAAGATCTTCGAGCAGAAGGATCGTCTCAGCCAATCGAAGGCCTCCAAGGTGGGTGGGGGTAGGAAAGGGGGGGTGGGGTCTGCTGGAAAACAGATGTTCTAATTTACTCTGAGGATCCCAGCTAGAAGTAACCTGTGACTGGATGTCTCTCTCCCCCCTCTCCTCTGAGTAGGAGCTGGTGGATAAGCGCAGGTCCATGATGGAGGACTACCACCGCTACAGGGAGGATGCAACACGCGTCTACCAGGAGCAGAGAGAGCTACGCCTGGAGCTGAGAGGAGGTATACCTGACCCCTCACCTGTACCCTGACCCCTCACCTGACACCTGTACCCTGACCCCTCACCTGACACCTGTACCCTGACCCCTCACCTGACACCTGTACCCTGACCCCTCACCTGTACCCTGACCCCTTACCTGTACCCTGACCCCTCACCTGTACCCTGACCCCTCACCTGTACCCTGACCCCTCACCTGTACCCTGACCCCTCACCTGTACCCTGACCCCTCACCTGAACCCTGACCCCTCACCTGTACCCTGACCCCTCACCTGTACCCTGACCCCTCACCTGTACCCTGACCCCTCACCTGTACCCTGACCCCTCACCTGAACCCTGATCCCTCACCTGTACCCTAACCCCTTACCTAACCCCTGACCCCTCACCTGTACCCTGACCCCTCACCTGTACATCTCACTTCTAACCATGACCCCTGACCTCTCTCTCTAGGAGTGGACACGGATGAGCTGGACAGTAACGTGGAAGACTGGGAGGAGGAGACCATCGAGTTTTTTATCAACGAAGAAATCATTCCCCTCGGAGATCTGTAGTCCCCTACGCAGGTAACACACACTGACTCGCACGCACACACACACACCTACACGGGTAACACACACTGACTCACACACACACACACACACCTACACAGGTAACACACACTGACTCACACACACACACACCTACACAGGTAACACACACTGACTCACACACACACTGACTCGCACACACACACACCTACACGGGTAACACACACTGACTCACACACGCACTTTTAATGTCAAGAGTAATCTGCACCTGTTTTTAAGTAATTTGTACATTTTGGGGCAGAAATTTGAAATACTCTTTCCTGTCCTCTCTCCCTCTCGTCAGTTCAAGCGTTTGTTTGTGGAGAGGAGAACGGAGGTGTTGATTGGAGGAGGAAGACCGCGCTTGGAATCTTGGAAGCCGCCACAGTTTTGACATTCTACCTATCGTGACGTCATCAAAGTGTGCCTTGTCCCACAGTGATTACAGCGAAAGCAAGGAGAAGAGAGGAGAGAAGAAAGGGAGGGAGGAGAGAAGAAAGGGAGGGAGGAGAGGAGAGAGGGAGGAATCAAGAAGAAAAGCATTTAAACCTTTCCCATCTCGACCCCTCCCTCCCCCTTTCTGGTTCTAGAAATCTAACAATCCTCCCCCCCTCTCCCTTCCCCCTCCTTCCCCCCCCCTCTCCTCCTCCTCCTCTCCTGGACTCAGTTCTTACCTGCCACCCAGGAGGGAGTGGCAGGGCTGGTCACCGTTGTCATGGGTGCAGAAATGCCCCTGGCTCCAAATGAGGGGGGTGATGTGAGCGATTTAGTGACTGTGTTTTTTAGGATGCTGAGATGGCATTACAGTGGTTTATATCCTCCTCCCTTTAGACTCAAAGATGTTCTCCTCCTCCCCTCTCATTGGCTGGACAGCCTGGGGGCGTGTCTCCATAAAGAAATAATAAATACAAAAACATGAAAATGTGTTGTTGTGGGGTTTTGTCGAGTAAGATTAGATTGAACTTTGTCATGATCAAATATTGTCATATACCAACTGTCTGACTGTTACAGGAACAAGGAAATAGATTTGTCAAAAGAAAAAAAGAGACATACTTTCGTCACAGAAAAAGAGATTAGAAGTTTAAAAATACAATATTTGAAACTAACACTCGGTTATTATGGGACTGTTTACCACATTGATAGAAAGCAAATCACGGAGTCTGTTGACAAGACGTCTCGCGAGAGTTAGTACTTGGAGTTCTTCACCCTCCGGTGGCTCGTGCTCCGCTCTGTCTCATTCACCGACCGGACCGACAGTAACCCTCTGCGAGACACCGGCATGGGATGGGAGCTCTCCTGAAGGTAAACCGGTCAACTTCAGGGTTCATTAAACAAACGTCTCCGAGGAACGGTTTTGGTGGGATTCTAACCGTTAATGAACAGGATGAACTGTTAATCAGTGTCTCTTGACACATAATCGGTGCCGTGATGTCAAACATCTTGCTGAGTTCAGATCTCCGGTATGTCGGATGAAACGGAGAAACAAGAAAACGAGTTGAGAGTCTGAGGCAGGAGTGACGAAAACTTAGCTGGAGAAGGAGACTGCAGGAAGAACAGTGGAAGGGATGAAGCGAGTGTGTGTGTGGGGGGGGGGGGGGGGGGGGGGGTTGTGTGTGTGCGTGCGTATGTGTGTGACTGAGACAGAGTTCCTGTCTGTCCATTCCCAAGTGAAAGGGCAACATTGTACAGGGTTTGAAGTCCACTGTATAAATTAGAGAGGAGAGAGGGAGGGAGGGAGAGAGAGAGAGTGAGAGGGAGGGAGATAAATAGAGGGAGAGAGAGGTAGGGAGAGAGAGAGAGAGGGAGAGAGAGAGAGAGAGAGAGGGAGAGAGAGGGAGGGAGAGGGAGAGGGAGGGAGGGAGGGAGAGAGGGAGGGAGAGAGAGAGAGGGAGGGAGGGAGGGATGGAGGGAGAGGGAGAGGGAGGGAGAGAAATAGAGGGAGAGAGAGAGGGAGGGAGGGAGAGAAGGAGGGAGGGAGAGAGAGAGAGACAGAGAGAGAGACAGAGAGAGACAGAGAGAGAGACAGAGAGAGACAGAGAGAGAGAAGGAGAGAGGGGTCGGTGCAGTGTTGGTGGGTTACGGGTTCTGTCTTACAGAACCAGACAAAACAGATATAGGTTCTGCTTAGAACGCTTATAGGTCATCAGATGTTCATGTAAAAGTCTGATGAAACAGTCCCGGCTCGTGGGTAGACTTTTGGCTTTGCACGGTTCTGAAGTAGCACCCTCGCGCCAGGAACACCACATCTCAGAGCTCTAACCGGCTGCCTCCCTCGAGACGGAGCTGCCGTTTGTTCGCAGCTCGGTGCGAACCGGAGCACGAGCGCTCCCACGGTGCCTATCCTTATCTCGTGTCTTTCTTTTCGCTGGTCAGAGGGGAACCAAGTCTTGAATTACTGATGTTTAGAAACAAGGACAGACGAAGAAAGCTGAGTTTGTCTTTCGTGATGTGGTTTAACTTTACATCTCTGCTGACATCTTAGCAGACAGAATAATAATCATTCACATGGTTGTTACTTTGAATTAACTGTAAGAAACCAAATCAGGCCACAGCCTGGAACACTCTGTCTTGGCAAATTATGTATTTTTCCGTCCGCTTCTTTGCATCACAAAGAACAGAAATGTTGTAAATGAATTAATTGAATGTCTTCATTCATTTCATGAATAAATGAAGGCAAATCAATTCCAGACTTGTGAACAGTGACTCTGCCGTTCTGTGCATCTGACCCCCCCCAAAAAAAATCATTTTAACTTCCTGTTTCTCTCAGGACTGGTTGGCGGCCAGGAAGTGTCTCTGGGCATGAGGTACCGTTGCCATGGAGCTCAGATAGACACGCCCTCTTTCCAGTTTGTTTGTCGGTGCTCCTGTAACCATGGGAACGTGGCTGCGGGTGCGAGCCGCCTTCCTGATTGGCTCCCTCTTCATGATCCTGCTGATCATCTTATATTGGGACGATGTGAGCGCGCTCAACCTGTACGACCCCCTGCACGACCTTTACACCCACCAGGATCCCTGGATGACCTCCACGCAGACCCCCAGCCCATCCCTCACCCCTCCCTTCTTATTCTTATGGGGGGGCTTAGCTACCCTGGGGAGGCGTTTCTCCTCCCTGTCCTCCTCCAGGAGGAACCAGACCAGGGTTAACCTCAGTCTGGGGGAGGGGGTGGAGACTGGAAGCCACTCCCACCCTCCCCTCTCCCTCATCACTCCCACTGAGAAGAGGGGAGGCAAAGAAGAAGGGAAGGGGGGAATGAAAGTAGAGGAGAGGAGGGAGGTGGCGGAGGAGAGGAGGAGAGAAGAGGAGGAGAGGAGGAGAGAAGAGGAGGAGAAGAGGCAGAAGGAGAGGAGGAGGCAGATTAGGGGGGTGTGTTCTGGAGGCGGGTCTGTGGAGTTCCCAGGGAGAACTCGAACCTTTAACCAGATCCCCAACACCGAGCTGGATCACCTGATCGTGGATGACAAACACAAGGTCATCTACTGCTACGTACCCAAGGTAGGACTGTGTGTGTGTGTGTGTGTCTCCCCAAGGTAGGACTGTGTGTGTGTGTGTGTGTCTCCCCAAGGTAGGACTGTGTGTGTGTGTGTGTGTGTGTGTCTCCCCAAGGTAGGACTGTGTGTGTGTGTGTGTCTCCTCAAGGTAGGACTGTGTGTGTGTGTGTCTCCTCAAGGTAGGACTGTGTGTGTCTCCTCAAGGTAGGACTGTGTGTGTGTGTGTGTGTGTGTGTGTCTCCCCAAGGTAGGACTGTGTGTGTGTGTGTGTCTCCCCAAGGTAGGACTGTGTGTGTGTGTCCCCAAGGTAGGACTGTGTGTGTCTCCTCAAGGTAGGACTGTGTGTGTGTGTGTGTGTGTGTCTCCTCAAGGTAGGACTGTGTGTGTGTGTGTGTCCTCAAGGTAGGACTGTGTGTGTGTGTCCTCAAGGTAGGACTGTGTGTGTGTGTGTCCTCAAGGTAGGACTGTGTGTGTGTGTCCTCAAGGTAGGACTGTGTGTGTGTGTCTCCTCAAGGTAGGACTGTGTGTGTGTGTCTCCTCAAGGTAGGACTGTGTGTGTGTGTGTCTCCTCAAGGTAGGACTGTGTGTGTGTGTGTCTCCTCAAGGTAGGACTGTGTGTGTGTGTCCCCAAGGTAGGACTGTGTGTGTATGTGTGTCTCCTCAAGGTAGGACTGTGAGTGTGTGTGTCTCCTCAAGGTAGGACTGTGTGTGTGTGTCCCCAAGGTAGGACTGTGTGTGTGTCTCCTCAAGGTAGGACTGTGTGTGTGTGTCCTCAAGGTAGGACTGTGTGTGTGTGTCTCCTCAAGGTAGGACTGTGTGTGTGTGTGTCTCCTCAAGGTAGGACTGTGTGTGTGTGTCTCCTCAAGGTAGGACTGTGTGTGTGTGTCTCCTCAAGGTAGGACTGTGTGTGTGTGTCCCCAAGGTAGGACTGTGTGTGTATGTGTGTCTCCTCAAGGTAGGACTGTGAGTGTGTGTGTCTCCTCAAGGTAGGACTGTGTGTGTGTGTGTCCCCAAGGTAGGACTGTGTGTGTGTCTCCTCAAGGTAGGACTGTGTGTGTGTGTCCTCAAGGTAGGACTGTGTGTGTGTGTCTCCTCAAGGTAGGACTGTGTGTGTGTGTCTCCTCAAGGTAGGACTGTGTGTGTGTGCCCTCAAGGTAGGACTGTGTGTGTGTGTGTCCTCAAGGTAGGACTGTGTGTGTGTGTCCTCAAGGTAGGACTGTGTGTGTGTGTCTCCTCAAGGTAGGACTGTGTGTGTGTGTGTCTCCTCAAGGTAGGACTGTGAGTGTGTGTGTCTCCTCAAGGTAGGACTGTGTGTGTGTGTCCCCAAGGTAGGACTGTGTGTGTGTGTGTCTCCTCAAGGTAGGACTGTGTGTGTGTGTCTCCTCAAGGTAGGACTGTGTGTGTGTGTCCTCAAGGTAGGACTGTGTGTGTGTGTCTCCTCAAGGTAGGACTGTGTGTGTGTGTCTCCTCAAGGTAGGACTGTGTGTGTGTGTGTGTCCCCAAGGTAGGACTGTGTGTGTGTGTCCTCAAGGTAGGACTGTGTGTGTGTGTGTCTCCTCAAGGTAGGACTGTGTGTGTGTCCTCTCTCTCTTCCCTAACATGATCAGTGTTCTCCTCCCTCAAGGTGGCGTGCACCAACTGGAAACGTGTGATGGTCGTCCTCTCCCAAGGTCTCCTAGCAACGGATGGACAGCCCTACACTGACCCCCAGGCGGTGCCCTCTGACCTCGTCCACAACTCCACCCTCCACCTGACCTTCGCCAAGTTCTGGAGTCGCTATGGCCGCCTCTCACGCCACCTCATGGGCGTCAAGCTAAAGAGCTACACCAAGTTCCTGTTCGTGCGAGACCCCTTCGTCCGGCTCATCTCAGCCTTCCGGAACAAACTCGCCCAGCCTAACCAGGACTTCTACCGGCAGTTCGGCGCCGTCATGCTGCGTCGCTACGGCGACGGAGGGGCGGAGCTCCCGGAGACGGCCGAGGAGGCGTTCTCGGCGGGGCTCCGCCCCTCGTTCCCGGCGTTCGTCCGTTACCTGCTGGACCCGGAAACGGAGAGGGAGGAGGAGTTTAACGAGCACTGGCGTCAGGTGTATCGACTCTGCCACCCTTGCCAGGTACGCTAGTGATGCTATCATGCTAATGCTACTATTGATGCTATCCTGCTAATGCTAACACGGCCCCCCTGCCAGGTACACTAATATGGCTAACGCTAACATAATTAACGATACCATGGCTAACGATAACAGGGCTAATGCTAACATGGCTATGATCCCTCGTGTATTTTTGGGCGTCCAGGTGAACTACGACTTTGTGGGTCGTTTGGAGGATCTGGAGCGTGACGCTGACCAGCTGCTGAGGATTCTGGGAGTGGACCATCTGATACGTTTCCCGCCTAGCAACAGGAACCGCACGGCAACCAGCTGGGAGCGTGATTGGTTCGCTGGGGTTCCGCTGGATCTGAGGAGGAAGCTGTATCAGCTATATGAACCGGACTTCAAACTGTTCGGTTACCCCAAACCCCAGGATCTGTTACACCTGTAACCACACACTGTTACACCTGTAACCACACACTGTTACACCTGTAACCACACACTGTTACACCTGTAACCACACACTGTTACACCTGTAACAACACAATGTTATACCTGTCACCACACACTGTTACACCTGTAACTACACACTGTTACACCTGTAACCACACACTGTTACCCCTGTAACCACACACTGTTACACCTGTTACCACACACTGTTACACCTGTAACCACACACTGTTACACCTGTTACCACACACTGTTACACCTGTATCCACACACTGTTACACCTGTTACCACACACTGTTACACCTGTAACCACACACTGTTACACCTGTAACCACACACTGTTACACCTGTAACCACACACTGTTACACCTGTTACCACACACTGTTACACCTGTTACCACACACTGGTGGTGCCTTGAAACCCACAGACTTCAAACCATTCTGAGGACACTTTAGAGTGTGTGTGTGTTGCAGAGGGACTTCATTCAGGGACGGACTAGTGTCACCTGAACTGTTTTGTAAAGGGAAGTCTATTGTGTAAAAAAAAAACTGAAAAAAACAATCCCCAAAAAGTTCAATTTTTAAATACTTGAGTTAAAAATAATAAATCTTACTAGTTTTGATATTGCCAAACAGACTGACGTGGTTCTATGATGTGCTACTTTACTGTTTTACTGTGTAAAAATGCGTTTGTCTAATTTCATGTGATCCTTTTTCTGCGGCTCCATTCTCTCTTGCATAAAGCATCACTTGTCGCGTGCGCTCAGTGCTGTTGTTCCACGTGGGACAAAATCACGTCGAGGTCTTTCTCAAACCCGCCCACTTTTTTAGCACCGCCCCTTGTATCTAGTCACCTATTGGCTGAATTACTTGTCAATCAAACCCTGGTCGGCAGTCCTCTGACAGTTTGATTTTTTTTTTCTAACAGCTGACGTCAGAAGTTCCGTCCCAACACGGAAATATGCAGGAATATTCGTTGCGTTATTATTACCATGTTTCACCTTTTATTACCGAAGATGTTACTGTCCGCACGAGCCGCGGAGTGCGCGTGTAGAACACAGGGGCATTGTTAACTGGACAAATGGACGCACGCGCTGGAACTGAGTCGCTGGTTCGACCTCTGATAGTTTGATACCCCAGAGAAGAGCTCGAGCTTCTTGATGAAAGCTGTCAGAGGAGGAGTGCGCGTGATCATGAGGACCCTGACATGTCTGCTGATGGCGCTGCTGTTTGTGTCCTGGGGAGGGGGACAGGTAAAGCTTGTTATTGTTGACGGGGTCTATTTATGCGCGAGGATCTAAAGTGTCGGTGGGGAGACATACTGCGCGTGTGTGTGGAGCGGAGAGCCTGGTCTATTTTGGGAACCCCTGCGGAGGGGTTCGGGGGGTAACAACCACAGGACACATATAAGGGGGGGGGGGGGGTGGGGGGGGGGGGGGTCACTGACGGGATCATATTGTTAATAAGACAGAGGGACAGAGAACTTCTACTTGTTTGATCATTGACATTTGCTACATAGAATTGAAATGGCTTAAAGTTCATACATGCGCGTGTTTGTGTGTGTATGAAAGTATGTGTGTGTGTGTGTTTGCTGCCTGATCCTCCTCTACTAGGATGTGTTGCAAGAGTGCAAATATGGGAGTGGTGGAGATATTACACACGCACAGACACACACACACACTTTCACACACACACACACACATACACACACACACACACACACACACACTATCACACACACTTGCAC
>CM059342.1:221551-252356 GCA_030340685.1 Protosalanx chinensis | reverse complement strand
CTTCAATGTTATGTTGTTTTGTCTGGGTTTGCATGTGTGTGTGTTGGGTGTGTATATGATGTGTGTGTGTGTGTGTGTATAGTGTGTGTGTGTTGGGTGTGTATGTGTGTGTGTATGGTGTGTATATGGTGTGTGTGTATAGTGTGTGTGTGTGTGGCAGAAGGGATGTCCTGTTCACCCAGGTGCTTCTGGGCTTCATTAAAGGGACATTAGACTCCCCCCGCCCTCCCTCCCTTCCTCCTCTGTCTTCCTGTCTCCCCCCTTCTCCTCCCCTCCGGATACAGGTGTGTGTACTGTGTGATACTGTGTGTGTATTTACGTTGTGTATGTGTGTATGTGTGTGTGTGTGCTTATGCACGTTAACGGTATGTTAGTGTTTTATCTTCTCTAGCACCCTCTGTTGGTCTGAACAGGAAACTACACCCTCCCAGTCAGACGGGAACACGAGCTCCCCCTGGTGGATCCAGATCTCCACAGACTGCTGAGAAACACTGCTGACCTGTCAAGAGGTCTGTCTGAGAGAGAGACATAGAGAGAGCGAGAGAGAGAGAGAAAGAGGGGGGGGGAGAGAGAGAGAGACATAAAGAGAGACATAGAGAGAGAGAGAGGGGGAGAGAGAGAGAGAGAGGGGGGGAGAGAGAGGGAGAGAGAGAGACAGAGAGAGAGACAGAAAGAGAGAGAGAGAGAGAGAGACAGAGAGAGAGAGAGAGAGAAATAGAGAGAGGAAGTAGAGTAATGTTGGAATGCCCTAGGGAAGAGGTCCAGTATTGTGACACGTCTCTCTCTCTCCCTCTCTGACAACACACACCCTGATCTGACCTTATTTAGCTAACACAACCTGGGGGACATACCTGCAGTGTGTGTGTGTGTGTTTGTTTTTATGTGCATGTGTTTGTTTAATACAGACATTCTCAGACATGGCATTGCAGTGATAACTGATTTTACACACAGGAATACACAGACACACACACACACACAGACACACACAGACACACACACACAGACACACACAGACACACACACACAGGCACACACAGACACACACACACACACAGACACACACACACAGGCACACCCAAATGTGATTCATTGGTCGCACCCTCTGTGTTTCTAGAGGAATGTGATGCCATAAAAGACTGTGAAAAGAATGTTTCTGCTGCTCTAGAAACAGAGAGGGAGAGAAGGAGAGACAGACAGGCAGGCAGGCAGAGAGACAGGGAGGCAGACAGACAGGCAGAGAGACAGGGAGGCAGACAGACATGGAGGCAGAGAGACAGACAGGCAGACAGATAGCCAGACATGCTGAGAAGATGCTGAGTTATTCCATATAAGGACAGAGCTGTGAACCAGTGCAGCTTGTTTTTCTGGAAGTGCGTAAAGAGTGGCGAATGTGTTGTGTCTGTGAGTGTGTGTGTGTGTGTGAGCGTGTATTGAGTGTGTTTGTGTATGTTTGTGAGTGTGTGTGTGTGAGCGTGTATTGAGTGTGTGTGTGTTTGTGAGTGTGTGTGTGTGTGTGTGTATGAGCTGTATAGCAGCAGTGAATCTGCGTTTCATAAGGCAAAAGTCTCAAAGGTTTTTCACCCTCTCTTTACAACCCTCCTTCTCTCTCTCCGTCCTTCCCTCCCTCTCTCTCTCCCTCTCTCCCCCTCTCTGTCCCTCCCTCTCCCTCTCCCTCTCTCTCTCCCTCCTTCCCTCCCTCTCTCCCTCCTTCCCTCCCTCTCTCCCCCTCTCTCTCTCCCTCTCTCTCCCTCCCCCTCTCCTTCCCTCCCTCTCTCCCCCTCTCTCTTCCCTCTCCCTCCCTCCCTTTCCTGTCTTTCCTGACTGTAGTTTCCACAGCTGATGCTGTACACTGCAGCACTGTAACCCTACAGGAATTCAACATGCAACTCTGGTGCCTTGTTCAGAGGCTGTGCTGACAAAGGTTCACCAAGAGAGCTGTCCTGGGGGTTGATCAAGTCTGACAGGATATGTATCATACACACACACACACACACACACAGACACACACACACACACACACACAAACAAATACACACCCACACTCATTCATTCAGTTTTAGTTCCTCTGAAGTAGTCACATGACCAGACCTGCACATTCTTCCTCCCATGTGACTTCGTCCAACATCTCCTTATATGGATGTGAGCCTGGGATTCCCTTAAAGGGACGGTGCTCACTAGGGCTGCACCCAAACCAGACATCAACAGTATATGTGTATGGTGTGTGTGTGTGTGTGTGTTTCCGTATATGTGTGCTTGTGAGTGTATGTTTATGTGTATGCTTGTGATTGTGTATTTAGGCATGTCTGTGGCTCTGTGTGTGTTCTATAATGTGTGTGTGTGTGTGTGTGTGTGTGTCGGGCCAGATTGTTAGCAATGCTGAACACACGGTGAACTGTGTTGCTTGACGAACATCAGTGTACGAGGCTGCAAAGTGTTTGTGTTGTCACTTCCTGTATGTAGTCACAGCAGAGAGGCCGTGAGAAATGAACTTCCTGTCTCTCCTGCCGATGTCTGTCCTGCTTTCCTGACATGCCCGTATTAGGGCCTCCTAAGTGTGTGTGTGTGTATGTGTGTGTGAGAGTGTGTGTGTGAGAGAGTGTGTGAGAGTGTGTGTGTGAGAGAGTGTGTATGTGAGAGAGAGAGAGTGTTTGTGTGACAGAGAGTGTGTGTCATAGTGTGTGAGAGTTCCAAGGCTATTCAGTCTCCGATAGGTCATTCCACTCCAACAACATTCCTGGAATTAATGAACAACGATAGATACTCCCCCCCCCACCCCCCCCCCACCCCCCCTAGTTTAGCATAGCAGAAACCAGGCATTTTACATTCATTGTATACCAGACACTGCTAGCATGCGGAAGCATAGCAGGCATCCATTAACACCTTGTACAGCTAACTCGAACGCCGGAGCTAGCTTGTTTACAGTCTGTGCAGTGAGTGTCCAGGATAATGAAAGCCTTGTCAGAGCCAGCCAGCTCGCTCCGTGTTGTCATGGTTACTGCGAGGTGTGTCTCAGCCCCATCGTGGGAGAGCGTGTGGTTTCCTCGCTGGCCCTCTGTGTCACGGACGCAGAAGTCTAAAAAAGGTCGCCTGTCACATCCAGTGGGGTTGTTTAAACCAATCAGAGGACAGATGTTTCTTGCAGCCTATCCACTCACAGTGAACTGTCAGGAGTTTGGTACAGATCATTAGAATATGTATAGAACTAAACATGATGTATGTTTATTTATTTTCTCTTTTTTCATTGTTAATTGCTTTTTAATGAATGTGTAATGATGGAGCGTTGTGTTTAAAAAGTGAGTTTCTCTGCTGTCAATAGGTGGACAGATATGGTCACTGTAGCATCGTCTCTCCTCCTCTCCTCCTCTCCACCTCTCCTCCTCTCCTCCTCTCCTCCTCTCCTCCTCTCCTCCTCTCCTCCTCTCCTCCTCTCCACCTCTCCTGCTCTCCACCTCTCCTGCTCTCCACCTCTCCTCCTCTCCTCCTCTCCACCTCTCCACCTCTCCTGCTCTCCACCTCTCCTCCTCTCCTCCTCTCCACCTCTCCTGCTCTCCACCTCTCCTCCTCTCCTCCTCTCCACCTCTCCTCCTCTCCACCTCTCCACCTCTCCTCCTCTCCACCTCTCCTGCTCTCCACCTCTCCTCCTCTCCTCCTCTCCACCTCTCCTCCTCTTCACCTCTCCACTTCCTCTTCCTCCCTCGTCTTTCTCACCTGTTCATCATAACGTCATCATACCATCCCAACACACATGTTGAAGTGTTGCAAACAAATTGTGACTCAAGGCACCAGGATGCAATCAGGTGTGGCAATGACTCACAGGGGAGCGGTGACAAGGTACACAGGTGTGGTGATGTGGTACACAGATGTGGTTTAAGAAACTCTCACTCTAAATATATATATATATATATATATATATATATATCTCATATATCAATAGTGTGTAAACTTTGGATAGTATTCAAGAGTCAGAGACAACATGGTCTCTTTCATTTCAACACAAAGAGACATTTGATGCCTACACACACACACACACACACACACTCACACATACACACACACTTGGTGATTGCTGTGATAGATTTACAGGCTGCAAAGAGCTGTCGCCTGTCAGGTTTGCCAAGGATATCACCGTCACAGTTTGGTTTAGTGTGTGTGTTTGTGTGTTTGTGTATGTGTGTGTGTGTGTGTCATGTTAATGGTGTTAGCTTTGCTCTCCTGACCTAAAACCCTTCTACTCATCCTGCTGTCATCAGTGATGCACAATCTGGCTCTGCAAGTGTGTATGTGTGTGTGTGTGTGTGTGTGTGTTTGTGTGTGTATTCATTACAAGGAATGTTACAAATGTGTCATGAAGTCATCATGTGCTGTGTGTTGCTTTAGAAAAGAACTTCTGCTACATTAATACATCATATACATGTATCATTATGGAGGCAACTTCTATAGTATAGATTCATTATTCTCTGTTTCTTTTCTACAGCTTTGTGAGGCTCTTATTGAAGGGCAGGGGGGTCGTTAAGTGTTGGGTTTGCTACAGAGATAAGCTCTTTAGCCTAAGAAGCTGTTTCGGGGCAGGAGGGAGAGCCAGGAATGTGTGTGTATGTTCATTATAAAGAATGAGTCATATACATACAACCTCAATATTATTTCAAATTTCCAAATTCTTAAATAAACAAATCCATTTGAGGGAAACAAACGCCACTATCTCGGTTAAGAGCCTTAAAACTCATAGATTTATCGTTTTCACGGTAGCGGTGAATGAAACTCTGGCTTATTTGCTTTCATTCAAAAACCACTGATCTCGACAACAAATCGATAATGTTTTAAAGTTTGTGATTTTTATTGTACAGGCCGCTTTGCCAGTCCTGCCTCGTCCCTCCGCCGGTCGAATGCGCCACTCCAAGTGGACGCGCTTGGGCCAATCAGAGGCCGCCGTGCAGAAAGTTTGCCTTATATGGATAGGGGCTGCAGCGCGAGCGCAAATAAAACCCAGCACCTTGGCAACGCTTCATCATTCTACCACAGTTGATCTAACAGAGCGGACTAACCGCCCGTATACATACTCCTCTTGCAGTTAACACCTCCCTAAAACACAGGTAAGACCGAAAATGCGTACCACTTCAAGTATGGATCTTAAAAATCATTTGAAAAGCTGTAATGTATGCGTTGTAGCCTGATACTGTTGATATAATTGCAGATCCATTCAATGTTTCAACACGCGTTAAAACTTGAACTCGAGCTAGAAACTGTAGCTACATTACTGTAGCTAACTTACTGTACAATAATGACGTCTTGTGGTGACATTTTGCTAGTTAATTCATTCCGAAATCGTTAAAGTGACGAATTATGTTTATCTTGGGAGCTAATCTAGCTAATTTAGGACGACGATTTGGTGGTCCGTGTTGTCTATGACTAAGATAAAGGAGCAGCTCGAGCGTTGGAGGGATTTGAATTTCAACGGTCTGTTCTCTGATGGCGTCTGGTTGCCATGGGTGTGTCCCGCTCGAGCTAGCATACTGGACCGGCTCGTGCATAGCTGCCTGTCAACGGCTGCCAGTCGTAATGAACCGAGGTTACATCATGAGCCTCTACTGCTGCCCTTGAATACCTGCTGAGGGTTTAACGGTTTAGGTTTGCTGGTTTCTGAACCTTTCAGTGAGGCAAAAGATTAATCATAATGGTTCATCCATTTCTTTAATTAGGACATTAGAGGACCAGCCCTTTACCGAGAAGAGCTACACGGCCGGTTAGCTAGCCAGACTGGTGTAGCGTTAGTGTAACTTGCCAAGCGAACCGTCTCGAACATCCCCTCCTCCTCCCTTACTGGTTAGACAGTTGATATGATTGGTATCGGAACATAAGTTTATACATTAGTCATCAACCGTATAGTAGGCGTTGTTCTGATCCGTGGATCTGGTTCTCCTGGTTTGGGATTAGGGAGTGGCCCCTCATTGGACAACAGCACTCCGGGTGGCAGTCAGGGGCCGAGCAGCAGTTTGTACTAAGCTGGTCCAATTATTCCCATATATGGGCATGGAGAGACCAAGAGAAGCTGGCTTTTGTCTCCCCACACTGGGCATGGCACTGGGCGCTGCGGCGCCACCTGGCGGCAGCTCGCTGAATAACTTGTTCTCTATTTAACGGTTCCGTATTTTGCTTTTTTCTGTTCCCTCTTCGTACAGAAATGGAAGACGAGATCGCCGCTCTGGTCGTTGATAACGGCTCCGGAATGTGCAAAGCCGGTTTCGCTGGAGATGACGCACCTCGTGCCGTGTTCCCCTCCATCGTTGGTCGTCCCAGGCATCAGGTAACTTGCACAACCAACCGTTTACCTGCAATTTAGGTTAAATCAGCCATTTTCACCCATTTCCTTTGGCTTGGTTTCACTTAAAACCACTATGCCCATCCAAGTTTGGTTTTCCTAACTGTAAAGTGTCATTATTTACACATGCATGCAGTAATAGTGTTGAGGGCCCAACCTTGAGTCCTCTAACACAGCTGTCCTCCCCCAGGGTGTGATGGTGGGTATGGGTCAGAAGGACAGCTATGTGGGAGACGAGGCCCAGAGCAAGAGGGGTATCCTGACCCTGAAGTACCCCATCGAGCACGGCATTGTCACCAACTGGGATGACATGGAGAAGATCTGGCACCACACCTTCTACAACGAGCTCCGTGTGGCCCCTGAGGAGCACCCTGTCCTGCTCACTGAGGCCCCCCTCAACCCCAAGGCCAACAGGGAGAAGATGACCCAGGTATGGAGACTGTCACTCTTTCTCTTCTCCATTCTTGGTACAGGAAGTGACTCTGGGCTGATGTGTTCTTCACAGCTGTGTCCCTCCTGAACACGTCTCCTACTTCCTGTTGTTGAGTTCCTTTCCTGTGATTCACCCTCAGGCTCTCTGTCCTCAGTCCTGCTGCTCTGTTCATCTCTCTGGAGACTCCAGGTTTCTGTCTCCTCCTGTGTGCTGCCTGTCTGCATGTCACTAGGATGACTCATCACTCTACTCCAGTGTGGCTTCACTCTACTAATGACAGGCCTGTGTGGTCATGGAAACAGTGCTGTCCACCCTGTAGACTGACCGCTCTAGTCCAGTGCATGGCTGTGCTGACCTGCTGGTGTTCCAGTCCTCCTCATCCCTCCTCTCTCCCCTCTCCAGATCATGTTCGAGACCTTCAACACCCCTGCCATGTACGTGGCCATCCAGGCTGTGCTCTCCCTGTACGCCTCTGGTCGTACCACCGGTATAGTCATGGACTCAGGTGACGGTGTGACCCACACAGTGCCCATCTACGAGGGCTACGCTCTGCCCCACGCCATCCTGCGTCTGGATCTGGCCGGCCGCGACCTCACCGACTACCTGATGAAGATCCTGACGGAGCGCGGATACTCCTTCACCACCACGGCCGAGCGTGAGATCGTGCGTGACATCAAGGAGAAGCTGTGCTACGTGGCTCTGGACTTCGAGCAGGAGATGAGCACCGCTGCCTCCTCTTCCTCCCTGGAGAAGAGCTACGAGCTTCCTGACGGACAGGTCATCACCATCGGCAACGAGAGGTTCCGCTGCCCTGAGGCTCTGTTCCAGCCCTCCTTCCTTGGTGAGTCTCACAGCAGGTAGTCGGGTGGCTGAGCGGTTAGGGAATCAGGCTAGTGATCAGAAGGTTGCTGGTTCGATTCCTGATGTGCCAACATGTCTTTGGGCAAGGCACTTTACCCTACTTGCCTCAGGGGGAACATCTCTGGATAAGAGTGTCTGTCTGTCCTGCTGAGAGGCTGTCTAACCCCCTCCCCCCCCCTCCTGCAGGTATGGAGTCTTGTGGCATCCATGAGACAACCTTCAACAGCATCATGAAGTGTGATGTTGACATCCGTAAGGATCTGTACGCCAACACTGTGCTGTCTGGAGGCACCACCATGTACCCTGGCATCGCTGACCGCATGCAGAAGGAGATCACTGCCCTGGCCCCCTCCACCATGAAGATCAAGGTGAGCTCACAGTAACATGCTGTTCTAGAACCTTCCAGCTCTCTGCTGCCCCTCAGTGGGCAGACTGGGGTGCTGCACCCTCCCATACTGGAGTTAAGACATGCCTGTTGTCAGCTGGTCTAACATGCCCCCCCCTCCTGTCTCCAGATCATCGCTCCCCCAGAGAGGAAGTACTCTGTGTGGATCGGAGGCTCCATCCTGGCCTCTCTGTCCACCTTCCAGCAGATGTGGATCAGCAAACAGGAGTATGATGAGTCCGGCCCCTCCATCGTCCACAGGAAGTGCTTCTAAACAGACTGTCTACCCCCCCATCCTTACACACACCGCTAGTGACCGCTTGAGCTCTGCACACACATGCACTCTCACACTCTACTACACACACACCCACCCACACACATACAATCTATTACTCACACAATGGTGTGTGCAGAGTTCCAACCCCTGCCCCCTTCCTCCCCACCACGCTCTACCCCTCCCACTCTTCCATCCAAGAGGCCTGTTGTCTGGGCAACCACAGCTTCCCTCCCTGTCTGCTGTGAGCAGGGAGGTGTGGGGTCTCCCAGCAGGGGCTCTGTGGGAGGAGTCTCATCCTGTATGTTGTGTAGGTTGTCTGTGTTCACCCACCTTATTTACCTCTGTGAAGGTTTCCTGGGCTTGTGGGTGGGGCTAACCCTCCCAGCCTCTCCTGGTTCATAGTTCTGCTTATGTAAATTATGTCATCGAAAGTCAAGTTCAGTTTTGTTTTTTGTACTTTCAGCCTTAAGAGAAATACTTGGTCCAACATTTTTTTTTGTGTGTTTTGTTATGCAAAAAAGAATTAAGAATCTTTACCTTTTTGTATGAAAGTGTAAAGGTTATCATCACCCCTCCCTCCCCCCTCCCTGTCTGGGGAGGGGGGAGGGCTGCTGGGTTACTGTCAAACACCGACCAATAAGAATTCAATAAAGTGCACATGTGTATGAAGCCTTGTCTCCCTCATCACTCTTAATGTCTCAAAGATAACATGTTGACAGTAACAATTTTAAACCTTAATGTTTAAATTGACAAATTTTGACTGCAAGTACTGAATTCTATCAGTGGTGGGAAAATACAAACTCTGGAATAGAGATTTGTTTCAAAACCAGAGACTAGAACATAAATTAGTTGAGAATAAACAGATGGTTACTGCAGCATCCTCATCAAGATCTCAATTCTCTTCTTTCTCATCTTCCTCTTATCTGTTCATCATAAATCCTTTATAGAACTGAGTTTAAACAGCTTCAATCAAAAACTCATTTTTAGTCTTAATATTATCACTGCTCCTCTTATCAATATAAACAGGTTTACCAATAGAGCTAAAATCAGTTTGAGACAAAGTTGTTTTAAATTAAATTCGGTTACTTCATAACCGGAACCATAGACATAAAGTATGATTTATAAAGTATGACTTTACAATGTCTATGACCGGAACCATAGACATTAAAAGCGGAACAGATAGACATTAACAATGTGTATGACCGGAACCATAACCGGAACCCTCTAAAGCGGAAGTGAGTCCCTCACTTCTGATCATCCGGTGTTCCGCCATAGTTGGCTTGTTATTAGTTCCGAGGCTCAACCCAGTAATGTAGCTGTCAGCGCTGGACTTCATCACTGACAGAATCCTGCACATGAAACCATCAGAAGAAGGAACATGTCTTTAACTGGAACTTTACAGGACAACATGGACAATCAAATTGTGAAGGTTCGTTGACTGATATTCCCAGAATCTGGACTGAATACAGAACAGTAGCCTACTAGCTTCATATTTACCTCTTTAGCAGTAACTCGCTACCCAAACTGCAGTGAGTTTTAATGAGTTCACGGTTCAATCTTAACTGATGTCGTCAACAATAATTTGCATCTCAAATGAGCTAGATTGCTGTGAGTTAGCGATGAGCTGTTTATGTGGATTTTATTGCAGTCTTGTTACCAGCGTAGTTCAGTGTCATCTGACGCTAGCTTGACAGAACGCTATGGTATGATAGTGTGGCTGTACACATATGTCTGATTTTGTCTGTACTTGTCTGTCTCCCTCCCTGCCTGCCTGCCTGTCTTCCTGGCTGCCTGTCTGTCTGTCTCCCTGCCCGTCTGTCTCTCTGCCTGCCCGTCTGTCTCCCTGCCTGTCTGTCTTCCTGTCTCTCTGCCTGCCTGTCTGTCTCCCTGCCCGTCTGTCTCTCTGCCTGCCCGTCTGTCTCCCTGTCTATCTGTCTTCCTGGCTGCCTGCCTGTCTCCCTGTCTGTCTGTCTTCCTGTCTGTCTGTCTCCCCGGCTGCCTGTCTGTCTCCAGGTGGTGTGTGGAGAGGATGGTGTTCCTGCCGTCTCTGTGAGGATGTCTGACTTCTCAGATGAGATCCTGCTGAGCATCCTGCAGTATGTTCCCCTGCCTGACCTGCTGCTGAGTGTGGCAGGGGTCTGCCGCAAGCTGCACTCACTGTGCCACGACAAGACCCTGCTGAGCCACGCCTGTCTGACAGAGGCCTACAAGGTAACACACACACACAGACAGACAGAGGCCTACAAGGTAACACACACACAGAGACACACACACACACATAGACACACACACACATAGACACACACACACACACACAGACACACACAGACAGACACACACACACACACACACATAGACACACACACACACACACATACACACATAGACACACACACACACACACACACATAGACACACACACACATACACACACACAGACACACACAGACAGACACACACACACACACACACATAGACACACACACACACACACATACACACATAGACACACACACACACACACACATAGACACACACACACACACACACATAGACACACACACACTTTCCTTTGTAAATCCTGTGACCAATCATCCTGTTCCTTGCTTCCTCTTTCCTGTCCCTGGGCTCCTCCCCTTCCTCCAGGCCAGCGATGCCACCATTTGCCAGGTGCTTAAGCAGCTATCCAATCAGGTGCACTGCCTCAGCCTGAACGGCTGCTATTGGCTGTCTGGATCCACCATCGACCAGGTCCATCGTTGCCGGGCGGTGACTCAACTGGACCTTTCCGGTTGTCGAGTGACCACGCTCCGCCTCTCCCGCCTCCTCTCCTCCCTCCCTCTCCTCCAATCGCTGGCCTTCGACGTGGCTCCCGGCTTCGACTCGGCCCAGCTGAGCGCGGAGGCGCGTGATTCGCTGGGGCGCGTGCGTGCGCTGAGGCAGACGCTGCTGACTCCCAGTTACGGGGTGGTTCCCTGCTGCTGCAGCCTGCAGAGGCTCCAGCTCAGGCTGGAGATCCCAGAGGTGACCAGAGAGGGCGCCAGTGTGTGCTGCCAGCTCATGGTGGGACAGAGCAGCGTCCCACACTACCAGCAGCTGCAGTGCTTCACTGCCCGCCTCGCTCCTGGGGAGGTAGGGCCAGGGTGGGCCAGGGTGGGCCAGGGTGGGCCAGGGTGGGTCAGGGTGGGCCAGGGTGGGTCAGGGTGGGCCAGGGTGGGCCAGGGTGGGTCAGGGTGGGCCAGGGTGGGCCGGGGTGGGCCAGGGTGGGCCAGGGTGGTCCGGGGTGGGCCAGGGTGGGCCAGGGTGGGTCAGGGTGGGCCAGGGTGGGCCAGGGTGGGCCAGGGTGGGTCAGGGTGGGCCAGGGTGGTCCGGGGTGGGCCAGGGTGGGCCAGGGTGGGTCAGGGTGGGCCAGGGTGGTCCGGGGTGGGCCGGGGTGGGCCAGGGTGGGCCGGGGTGGGCCGGGGTGGTCCGGGGTGGGCCAGGGTGGGCCAGGGTGGGCCGGGGTGGGTGGGTCAATCAATATATGTGTGTGTGTGTTGCAGGTGAACCAGACCCTCCTCCTGCTCTACCTTGCTGTGTTCAGCGTCCGCGTTCCAGAACACCTCCGAGTCTTCCTGGTTTCAGTTCCTGGTCTCAACCCCGCCCACTGGCCGGCCGCCGCCTCATTGGCTCAGACCTTGGGTCGCCACGGTGACCTGGAGGCCTTGCAGCTTCCTCGCTCCTGGTTAGACGCTGAGTCACTAAGGAAAGCCCTGAATGGAAACGCCCCAAAGCACCTGAGTTTCAGCCGTTGCCCCGCGTTACGGCCGCAGATCGTCCGCTCGCTGTTGGAGGACGGAATCAGAGATGCGACACGATTGGTTAGCCTGAACCTCAGTGGAATAAGCCACAACCCTTACCCAGAAGGCAACGGGGCGCGTGGGGAGGATGAGCTTGTTGCCGTGACGATGAACCGGCTGGTTACAGGCTGCCCCAACCTCGCACACCTCAACCTGACGCACACACACTATCACCATGACAACCCTACGGGGCTGGGCGGAGACACACACCTGTGCGCCAGCTTAGCCAGGCTCACACACCTCCGCTCGCTCTCCCTGCCCGTCTGCGCTCTGGCCGACGGCCCCCACACACACACACACGCTCCCACACACACCCTCTCCCCTTCCGCCCTGCTGTTGGGTCTCAGGAAGCCCCCTCGCGTGGGGCTCCAGAGCTACAGGCCAGACTCGGCCCCTTCCTTCCCCAGGGACGGCACCTCGGGGCTGGGCGCCCTCCTGGCCGGCTGCCCCTCCCTGGAGGTCCTGGAGGTGACTGGACCAGGGTTCGTGTCGGCGCTGCCACGCCTGGAGGCCTGCGTGCGCGTGTGGGCGGAGCCTCGAGCGTGCGCCTGGGCGAGGGCCGTTGGCGACGCCCACATCGCCGCCCTGCAGGAGTTGCCGCGGCTGCGGAAGCTGACCCTGGCGGGGGTTCCGGGCGTGGTCAGGGGGGCAGGCCTGGTGCAGGTGGCCCAGCAGTGCAGGGAGCTGCAGGTGTTGTCTCTGGCCAACCTGGGCTCCTTAAAGACCATGAGCTACAGCGCCGCCCTGCTGGAGGCTCTGCAGCACTGCAGGCAGCTCAGGGAGCTCAGGTCAGGATGCACACACTATGATGTACACACACAACCATACACACACACAACCACACACACACACACAACCATACACACACACAACCATACACACACACACAACCATACACACACACAACCATACACACACACAGTGAGCAAACTTGTTTGTGACTTATTTGTGTGTGTGTGTGTGTGTGTGTGCAGGCTGGAGCAGCCTTACCTCAGTGCTAACTCCCTGTTCTTCTTGTGTGTGTGTGTGTGTGTGTGTGCAGGCTGGAGCAGCCTTACTTCAGTGCTAACTCCCTGTTCTTCTTGTGTGTGTGTGTGTGTGTGTGCAGGCTGGAGCAGCCTTACTTCAGTGCTAACTCCCTGTTCTTCTTGTGTGTGTGTGTGTGTGTGTGTGTGTGTGCAGGCTGGAGCAGCCTTACCTCAGTGCTAACTCCCTGTTCTTCGAGTCTCTCTCCTGCTGCTCCCAGCTGCAGCGCCTCTGTCTCGTCTCACGCAACGGAACCTTCCAGCCCGACGCCGTGGCAACCTTCATGGAGCGTTGCCGTGACGTCGTCATGTGTCACATGTTCATGGGAGGAACCCTGGTGTCCTGTCGCACGCTTCAGAAGACTCTGCTGGACAGGTCTGTCTGTCTGTCTGGATACCTGTCTGTCTGTCTGTCTGACTGACTGTCTGTCTGGCTACCTGGATACCTGTCTGTCTGTCTGACTGTCTGTCTGACTGTCTGTCTGTCTGTCTGGATACCTGTCTGTCTGTCTGGATACCTGTCTGTCTGTCTGTCTGACTACCTGGATACCTGTCTGTCTGTCTGTTTAACTATCTGTCTCTCTGTGTGTATTTCCTGTCTGCCTGTCTGTCTCTCTGTGTGTATTTCCTGTCTTCCTGTCACTAACCTGTCTCTCTTCCTCCCTGCAGGTTCTCGTCAGATCGTCCAGCTCTCAGTGTGGTGATCTACCCTCTGCTCCACGAAGACCTGCCATTGGTCATCAGAGACACGCCCCTCCCTCTCCTGGATCAGGTGACCTTGTTCCAGAGTCGGGTGGCACAGACTTTGCCCCGGTCACCATGGTGATACGGCACGCCACCCCCAAGACACCCAGGGAAGGGGTGTGATTACGCTAAGAGGGCGGGATCTCTGTGCCAGCGCTGTCCAATCACAACCAAAAGGGAAGGACAGATGACATCTCCATATTAGGAGTTTCCTGTGGTCGATGTTTGGTGCCATGACTTTGTTTACTTGATGATGATGTCATATCACAGTATCTTATTTAAGATAATAAAGAAGTACAGACACTCTGTCTGACACACAAGCTGAACTCAGTCTTTCAAAAATGGTGAAATACATTTCAAGGAGAGCTGCTGGGTCTGGGGGCACTCAACTAAAAAGGATTGGTTCAACCTTGAAAAGTCATTTTTCCCAAAAAGTCCTTTTTTTTAAGGCAAGTAGGGTTAAGTGCCTTGCCCAAGGACACAACGTTATTTGGCACGACCAGGAATCGAACCGGCAACATTCTGATTACTAGTTCTGATTCCTGATTTGGATAAAAGCGTCTGCTAAAAAATGAATAAAATGATTCCCTAACCGCACAGCCAGACAGTTCCCAGTGTGGCCAGATGAGGGCAGTGTTGTCTGCTTCAGACTGACCTCTAAACCTGACAGGAAAACGAATCGATCTCGTTTGTCGATCTTCTGTGTATCTGGGATGAACTCGTCATGTCTGAAGTCACCATGCTTTACGCTGCCTGATTTGATGTTTAAGAACAGTAAACATACCAGGGTCGCCTAGACTGGATTATATATTTCCATTATCAGTTTATCTAGTAGCCACAGATGGATAAATGCTTTTTTTGACCTTTCAGGAATAGTTTTGTGTTGATATTGACTAAGTTACGTCTCCTTTTTGTCAATATTTACAACACAATGTTCCTCTGTGTGTCTCGGTCGTGCTTGAGAACCGGCAGATGTCTTCTTGATTCCGGTGTCAGGTACCTTCCAGCTGTCACATCACGGGATCTTTCCACGGTTTTCCCCGGTGAGGGTCTGTTTCACCGGGCATCAGTGACTCAGACCCACTGGAGGAGCTTTGCTGTGTCGGTATCAAGGGCGAGGAAACCCAGAGATGATGTAGTTGACCCGGTAAGTCTGGACCCTCCAGGCTCTGTCCCGGTCCAGCCTGGCCCGGAGGAAGAAGACTTAACCGAGGAACCCTTCGGTTCGTTATCCGGTGTCTTCGCCTCGAAGCGGTCCTTCAGAAAGACCTCCCCGCTGTTACGGGACATGAGGTTCCGGGATGGAGGTGAGGAGGACGGAGGGACTGAAGACACAGCACCTTTCAGGTCTAGAACCGGGAGGAGGAACACTCCCTACTGGTACTTTCTACAGTGCAAGAAACTTATCAAGGAGAACAAGGTGAGAGAGCTTCCCTCCCTCCGTCTTATGTTGACCTCTCTCTCCCCCCCTCTCTCTCTCCCCCCCCTCTCTCTCTCCCTCCCCCCCTCCCTCTCCCCCCCTCTCTCTCTCTCCCCCCCTCCCTCTCCCCCCCTCTCTCTCTCTCCCCCCCTCCCTCTCCCCCCCTCTCTCTCTCTCCCCCCCTCCCTCTCCCCCCCTCTCTCTCTCTCCCCCCCTCCCTCTCCCCCCCTCTCTCTCTCTCCCCCCCTCCCTCTCCCCCCCTCTCTCTCTCTCCCCCCCTCTCTCCCCCCCTCCCTCTCCCCCCCCCTCTCTCCCCCCCCTCTCTCTCTCCCCCCCTCTCTCTGCTTACTTCTTGTCGATCACCCCAGCTTCCTTAATAAAGTTGTCTCCCCTGTCCCCTGGGTCTCCGTGGTAACGTCTCCTGTCCCCTGCGTCTCCGTGGTAACGTCTCCTGTCCCCTGCGTCTCCGTGGTAACGTCTCCTGTCCCCTGCGTCTCCGTGGTAACGTCTCCTGTCCCCTGCGTCTCCGTGGTAACGTCTCCTGTCCCCTGCGTCTCCGTGGTAACGTCTCCTGTCCCCTGCGTCTCCGTGGTAACGTCTCCTGTCCCCTGCGTCTCCGTGGTAACAGCTGAAGGAGGCTCTGGAGCTGTTCCAGCAGGACATGTTGAAGGGAGAGCGTCTGGAGCCAGAGGAGTCTCACTACACCCTGCTGATAGGAGGCTGTGGACGCTCTGGGAACACCAAGCTGGCCTTCACACTCTACAACCAAGTACGCTCCAACACCCTGGGGGGTCCTGTGTGTGTGTGGTCCTGTGTGTGTGTGGTCCTGTGTGTGTGTGTGGTCCTGTGTGTGTGTGTGTGGTCCTGTGTGTGTGTGGTCCTGTGTGTGTGTGGTCCTGTGTGTGTGTGTGGTCCTGTGTGTGTGTGTGTGGTCCTGTGTGTGTGTGGTCCTGTGTGTGTGTGTGTGTGGTCCTGTGTGTGTGTGGTCCTGTGTGTGTGTGTGTGGTCCTGTGTGTGTGTGGTCCTGTGTGTGTGTGTGTTCCTGTGTGCGTGTTCTAACTCCTGTTTCCTCCCAGATGAAGAAGCGAGGGCTGGTTCCCTCGGACGCCACCTACACCGCCTTGTTCAACGCTTGTGCCGAGTCGCCGTGGAAACAGGCAGGGTTGCAACAGGCGCTGCGATTGGAGCAGGAGCTGCGACGGAAGAACCACGTCATGAATGACATCACCTTCCACGCCCTCCTGAAGACCCACGCCCTGACCAATCACCTCCGAGCCTGCCTACACACACTAAGGGTAGACACGTGTGTGTGTGTGTGTGTGTTTGTGTGTGTAGATTATCATGCTGTGCTGTACCACCATCCTGCCACAATCAATTCTGCGTTTGTGCAACTTGCACAGCGATTAAAAAGCGATTGTGTTTGTGTTTGTGTGTAGGAGATGCTTGAGAGTGGCCATGCTGTTACCCAGGAGACAGTTCACTACCTGCTGATGGCGTGTGTGAGAGACAGAGAGGCTGGATTCAGACTGGCTCTGCAGGTACAACACACCTGGGGGGGGCTACTGCCCCAACGATGTGACTGACTGGGATACCTTTCATATCTGTGTGTGTTCCTGTGTGTGTGTGTGTGTGTTCCTGTGTGTGTGTTCCTGTGTGTGTGTGTGTTCCTGTGTGTGTGTGTGTTCCTGTGTGTGTGTGTGTTCCTGTATGTGTGTGTGTTCCTGTGTGTGTGTGTGTTTCTGTGTGTGTGTGTCAGGTGTGGCGTCAGATGTTAAGGATGGGGCTTCGTCCTGACTCTAAGAACTACAACCTGCTCCTCCGGGCCGCAAGGGATTGTGGGATAGGCGACACTGCGCTGGCCTCAGCCTTGCTGCTGACCCCGGAGAAGGAGGGGGGGCAGAGGGGGTCGGGGTCGAAGGTCAAGCGGGGTTCAGGGGGCGTAGCTCTGCTGGACGTTGACTTTCTGGAGGCTCAGCTGTTCACGCCGTCCGGTGGCCATGACGACGACCCCGGTCGCCACAGCAACCCAGACATCCCTGCTGCGATCCCCACTGGAGACAACGCCCGGGGCTCCGCCCTCCTCGTACTAGGAAGAGACGTCAAAGAGGCTCCCATTGGCCCACCCGCCTGTCAGTCCGTGTCAGTGGACAGTGCCCGCCCTCCTAACCTGCTGGACTTATGGGTAACCAACACAGGTGTGGTTTCCTTGGGAACGGTTACAGGAGCTTCTGATAGGCTAGCTCTTGTGGGCGGGGCTGAAGGTGTCCTTGAAAAGATGGCTGCAGATGGGTGTCGACCCGACGTCAAAACCCTTTCCTTATTGGCTGACACCATGAAGCCGGGGAGCCAATCACTGCTGAGTCTGTTGCAGGTTGCCAAGCAACACAAGGTGAAGCTGGATGTGGCGTTCTTCAACAGTGTGATAAGAAGGGCTGCAGGAGCTGGAGACCTGGAGGGAGCTAAGGTACACACACACACACACACACACACCATACACACACACCATACACACACACCATACACACACACACACACACACACACACCATACACACACACCATACACACACACACACACACACACACACACCATACACACACACCATACACACACACACACACCATACACACACACACACACACACACACCATACACACACACCATACACACACACACACACCATACACACACACACACACCATACACACACACCGTACACACACACACACACACACACCATACACACACACACACACCATACACACACACACACACCATACACACACACCGTACACACACACACACACACACACCATACACACACACCATACACACACATCATACACACACCATACACACACACCATACACACACACACATACACATATATACACACACAGACCTAAACACACAAAAGTCCTACACATGCACTTAATGTGTGTGTGTGTGTGTGTGTGTGCTGGCAGGAGATGGTGTGTGTGATGATCCAGAAAGGTCTACCTGCTGACATGCAGACATACGGCAGTCTGGCTCTGGGCTGTGAGCAGAAGAAGGATGGACTACAGCTGCTGAAAGACATGGAGGTGAGACACACACACGTAGATACACACACACACACACACATAGATACACACACACACACACACACGTAGATACACACACACACACACACACACACGTAGATACACACACAAGACCCAATCTAGGTTGTCTTTCCTTAATCACTGTCTGTTTCCTGTAGGAGGCAGGGCTGAAGCCGAGCGTGCATGTGTTCTCCGCCCTGATTGGCCGCGCAGCTCGGAGGCTTGACTTCCTGTACCTGAAGGAAGTGATTAAGAGCATGAAGCACCTGGAAGTCCCACCCAATGATGTCATCATCAAACAGCTGGAGTTTGCTGCTCAGTATCCACCTGGATATGACCAGGTAAGAGAGAGAGTGTGTGTGTGTGTGTGTGTGTGTTTAGAGTCAAAGGTGTGTGTTGTGTGTATGTGTGTTACTTCCTCAATTGTCTTTCTAAATGTTATCTCTCTCTCCCCCCCCCTCCTCTCTCTCTCTCAGTATAAATCCAGGAACAACTATTTGAACCAGATCGATGGTTTCCGTGGTTACTACCAGCAATGGCTGAGTTCAATGCCAGCTCAGGAAACTCCGTCCAGACCCAGAGAGAGAGAACAGCAGGCATGATGGACAATTATTTATTTATTTCGTAAAAAAAATAAAAGGTTTCTCAAATGATGTAAGATAAATCTGCTATTATTGTTGCACTACAGCCAGGCAAGGTTGTGCTTTATTCCTTAAGTCAAATAAATGTGTGTGTGTGTATACTGTGCCCTGGGATAATAATAAAAGTATTTGATTACATAACAAAAACGTTTTTAGCCTCTAAACAGGTAACACTCGTCTTAAAGGGGTACTTTTAAATATCGAAAAGATGTCTCAGCCAATCAGAGAACAGGGGAGGCGGGACTAAGTGTCCATATCAGAAAACCCCACACGCGTGTCACGGTCCAGTCCAGGTTAAAGAGCCTCAGATTCCGTTAAAGCTCGCGCGCTCCCTGATCTATAACAGACACAAACTATCTTCAGTCATGGATGGCCGTGGTTACGGTTCAGGTTAGTAACACGGATGATTTAGAGCAGGAGAGCTGCTTCATAACCAGACTGGATAAAATGGAGTCTGCTAGCATCTCTGTTGCTATGTAGCATGTAGCATTAGCTGAGCTCGAGACATCTGGATAACTAATAAAATGGCTGCTGCCTTTTTCGTTACACTAATGATGACTTACAGGATTATCTAACACAACCTTATGAATCTATAACGTTATTCAGGTGTGACTTAACGAACAATATCTGTTAACGTTATTAGCAGGACTACCTAGCTAGTTATCTAGCTTAGCCGCTAACTAGCCTCACTGGTTATCCTTTGTTAGCATAGCCTAGCTCCAGCTAGTTGATTATTCATTACTAATTGTTGGTTTATTCGAGCGCATTCATCGCTGTGGATCCGCACTTAACCCTAAATGCCCTTTCTTCCAGGAGGAGGGTACTCCAGTTGGGGAGGAGGTGGTGGTGGAGGAGGAGGGGGTGGGTCAGGAAACAGAGGTAAATCATTTGAAAGTCCTCTTAAACCTGGACTCAAAGACATGATGTAGTTACTTACATGTTACCGCAGGGTGAGATTGATAGATGTCTCCCCCCCCCCCCTTCCTTCTATCCTTTCAGGCTCAGGCAGTTATGATCTGTATGGAGGTGGAGGTGGAGGAGGCTACAAGGAGCCCATGTCGGGGCTGGGGGGCTATGGAGGAGGCTACGGGGGAGGCGGTGGCGGCGGTGGCCACATGAAGCGAGGACTCTCAGGGAGCTCCATGCTGTCGTCTACAGGGACCAGCGCAGACGCCGTCATCGCTAAGATCAACCAGCGTCTGGACATGCTGACCCAACTGGAGGGGGGCATGAAGGGCGGGGGGCGCAGCGACAGGTAACACACACAGCCTACACCCCTGTCTGATTGACCCCCTCCAGATCAGTACGTCACTTCACCACTAGGGACAATTTTCCCTCCTTTATCTCCCCCCATCTTTCCTCTTCACCCCTCCTCTCTCCCTCTTCCTCCCTCTTGTCTTCTCTCCATCTAAACTCCCCCCCACCCCTCAATTACCCACCCCTCACCCAGTACCAGTCAGTATTGATACAGTCCAGGGAGGATGTAGTGGTGTGGTTAGAATGTTCTGGAAGGTCGTCTGGTCTATTAGAGCAGCTTAGAGGAGTTGGCTGAGTGACCATAACAACAAGACTGGTGTCTGACTGTATACAGAAGAGGGGGGGGGGGGGGGGGGGTGGAGATAATCGATTAGTTGATACCATGGCAACAAGGGTGTGGTCGGGAGACCATGACGACAAGGGTGGGGTTTTGGTTCTGGAGCTTGACTTTGACACACACTCAGCCCCCCCCCCCCCCTCTGTGCTCAGTGGTGGAGCTGAATGATACCGGTACCCCATTCAGTGTCATCACCCCCTGTCTGTTTTCTGTCATCTCCTGACGGTACCCCTCTCTCTGGGCAGTCGAGAATGTGATTGGCTGAGAGGGTTTACTGTGTCAACTCTACCCCTTCCCCCCACCCCCACTTCTTACTTTAATTAGATGGACAGGGTGCCCCGCCCACTGCCCTCCCCACCAGTATGATGCAATGGTAACCACCCTCCTCAGAGAGGAGAGGACTTCTATTGGTCAAAGCTCTTGCCTGTCTCTGTGTGACCAATTGTTCTCCACCAGATCTCTGTCCCTCCCCTCTGTAAAGGTGGGGGGAGGAGAGAAGTAACTATTGAGGGTAAAGAACTTCATTTCCCATCATCCCTCATGAGGGTTGGATCCCAAGTAAGGGAGGGAGGGTGAAGCACTGTGATGTGGTTAATGACAGCAGAACTGAAGAGGCTCTGAGAGGGAGGAGGAGGAGGAGGTGGAGGCTGTTCCCTCCCTCCCTCCCTCACCCTCTTTCCTCTGCTCCCTCCATCCATTCGCAGGTTTGACCAGTTCGAGTCCTTCGACTCGCGCCCGTCCTCTCTCGCCTCCCGCGATCTCTACGCCCGCTCCGGTAACTACGGTTACGGCGATGGCGGGAGGGGCGGCGACATGCTGAGCCCGCGAGGGGGGTCCGGCTTTGGAGGAGGAGGAGGAGGAGGAGTCGGGGGCGGGGGTGGAGTCGGTCTGGGGGGAGGTGGCTTCGACAGCCCCTCCCCTTCCTCTTATGGGGTTGCTAAAATGCGACAGACCATGAGAGACCCCCCCTTCTCCAGCAGTCTGGGAGGAGGAGGAGGAGCGGGCGGGGGGTGGGCAGGAGCAGGCCGACACTCCCCCAGGAGGGGAGGAGGCCCTGGAGGCCGAGGTGGTGGTGGAGGAGGAGGAGGAGGGTTTGGAGGCCGCAGGTCCGACCCAACTCCCATGGGAGGTGGAGTCCGAGGAGGAGGTCACTCCCACCCTCCCGGCCTCTCCCCGGGGGGCCGAGGGAAGCTCCCGTCACTCCTGTCCCACCGGATGTACTCCGAGGGCGGGGCAGCCCACCACCAGGGGCCCCCCGGACCCCCGCAACATGACTTCCCAGGGAGGCTCTTTGGAGGGGGGCCCAGGGCCGGGCGGCAACGCGGCCGGAAGAGACCCCTCAACCGTGTAAGTACCCCCCCACTCCCCCTCCCCCCCCCCCCCCCCCCCACCCTTGGTGGTGTGTGGTCACAGACCTGGACATGACCCCTGACCAATGGCCTGTCTGCCCACACTGACCCCTGACCTATGGCCTGTCTGCCCATCACATCATCATAAAGCATCGCCCCCCCCCCTCCCCTCGGCCAGTTGAGTTCACAGGCTTCAGGGCCACATCCTGAACGAGCCCCCCCTGCCCCCTTTGCCCCCCCCTTCCCCCCCTTCACCAGCACAGTGTTCTAACTGTTCTAGACAAGGCTTCATTTGGGTTCCTGTTGATTTTGTGTTCTGCCGGCCCACTTCATACCAGCCCCACACAGTCAAAGCTAACGCTAATGCTACACGGGCTGAGGGTCATTTTTTACAAGGTCTAAAGCTAACGCTACGAGGGCTATGGCCCACAAAGGTTAATGCTAATTTGAAATGGTCTAATGCTAACGCTAAGATGGTTAATGGCTACAGGGCTACAAAGGGGAAGCTATTTCTGCTAAGTGGGCGTTGTGTGTTTTTAGCTTAGTGGTCTGATGTCTGCAGTGATGCTGGGAGGCGGAGACAGCTAGACGGGCAGTGATTGGTTTAAACATCTGCAGGACATGTCAATCAATCCCAAACTCACCTGCAGGGGATGAACCACTGTGATCATCACACCGAGTGTGTGTGTGTGTGTGTGTGTATAGAGTGGTACTGTATTGTATCTGTACACGTCAGTAAGGTATTGGAGTGTTGTGTGAGAGAGAGAAAGGTGTGGTTCAGGCAGGTAGAGTGTGTGTGTGTGTGTGTGTGTGTGTGTGTGGTGCAGGCAGGCACATTGCTGGGAGGTGGAGACAGTGTTTGGAGTGATGAGTGTGTTGGTGGAGTGAGGGAGTGTGTGTATAGATGCTTGGTGTGTGTGTGTGTGTGTGTGTTGGAGTGTGTGTATAGATGCTTGGCGTGTGGAGTGTGTGTGTTGATGGTGTCTCCACCCTCCAGCAGCAGCAGCAGCAGCAGGCTCCTCCCCCTCAGCAACAGGCTCCTCCCCCACAGCAGCCGCAGGTTCGATCACAGCGTGACGGACAGAAGAAACGCAAACAGACCCTGACTGCTGCTGACGAGCCAGAGTCCAAGATGAACAAGACTGAGACTGCAGGACCTGAGGACAGCCATGGTACACACACACTCACACACACTCACACAGACACTCACACACACACACAGACACTCACACACTCACACACACACACACTCACACACACACACACACACACAAACACACACTCTCACACACACACACACACACACTCTCACACACACACACAGACACACACACACACACACACACACACAGACACACACACACACACTCTCACACACACACACACAGACACTCAGACACTCACTCACACACACACACACACACACACACACACAGACACTCACTCACACACACACACACACTTACACACACACACACACAGACATGCTTGTCCACCCTGGTCCTTGCAGAGCATGGGGTCTAAACATCTCGTCTGATCTACAGAAGCAGCATCGAACAACGGAGACACCAAGGACATCAAGACCCCATCTGCTGTGAGTACAGGGGGTCCGGGGGGGAGGGGGGGGACAGGGTTCCAGGGGGAGGGGGTCCCTGGGCCAGTGTGAGAGCTGACTAACACTGCTGTGTTTCCACAGGAGGCCAGAGCACCTGCAGATGGAGATAAAGGTACCTTTCTATACCCTCTCTATCATTCCCCTCTCTCTCCTGTCCTTCTCTTACTCTGGGTGTCTCTCTCCCCCTCTCTCTCCTGTCCTGCTCTTACTCTGGGTGTCTCTCTCCCCCTCTCTCTCCCGTCCTTCTCTTACTCTGGGTGTCTCTCTCCCCCCTCTCTCTCCCGTCCTTCTCTTACTCTGGGTGTCTCTCTCCCCTCTCTCCCGTCCTGCTCTTACTCTGGGTGTCTCTCTCCCCTCTCTCTCCTGTCCTGCTCTTACTCTGGGTGTCTCTCTCCCCCCTCTCTCTCCCGTCCTTCTCTTACTCTGGGTGTCTCTCTCCCCTCTCTCCCGTCCTGCTCTTACTCTGGGTGTCTCTCTCCCCTCTCTCTCCTGTCCTGCTCTTACTCTGGGTGTCTCTCTCCCCCCTCTCTCTCCCGTCCTTCTCTTACTCTGGGTGTCTCTCTCACCTCTCTCCCGTCCTGCTCTTACTCTGGGTGTCTCTCTCCCCTCTCTCTCCTGTCCTGCTCTTACTCTGGGTGTCTCTCTCCCCCCTCTCTCTCCCATCCTTCTCTTACTCTGGGTGTCTCTCTCCCCTCTCTCTCCTGTCCTGCTCTTACTCTGGGTGTCTCTCTCCCCTCTCTCTCCTGTCCTGCTCTTACTCTGGGTGTCTCTCTCCCCTCTCTCTCCTGTCCTGCTCTTACTCTGGGTGTCTCTCTCCCCCCTCTCTCTCCCGTCCTTCTCTTACTCTGGGTGTCTCTCTCACCTCTCTCCCGTCCTGCTCTTACTCTGGGTGTCTCTCTCCCCTCTCTCTCCTGTCCTGCTCTTACTCTGGGTGTCTCTCTCCCCCCTCTCTCTCCCATCCTTCTCTTACTCTGGGTGTCTCTCTCCCCTCTCTCTCCTGTCCTGCTCTTACTCTGGGTGTCTCTCTCCCCCCTCTCTCTCTCCCGTCCTTCTCTTACTCTGGGTGTCTCTCCCCTCTCTCTCCTCCAGCCCTCAGCATGCAGGAGGAGATCTCCAGATGAAGAAGAAGCTGCAGGCCACGCCCCCTGCCCAGGCCACGCCCCCCGCCCAAGACAAGACCCCAAGCTCAGGAAGAGGAGGGGCTTCCTGGAAAGGTCAGGGGTCAAGCTTAACACTCAGAGGTCAGGATCACCCCGCCCCCACCTCTTCCTGCTCTCTTCTTCTCTCCTGCTTTGTCCTCGTACCACTTCCCTGTACCCACCTCACCTCCCAACATGCCAGGCTCTGATTGGCCGTGCTTCCAGTGACCCTGTGTGTGGTTGGTTGCAGGGTGATGTTCGCCTGTTCGGTGTGTAAGTTCCGCTCGTTCTACAAGGACGACATGGCGGCTCATCTGGAGAGCCGCTTCCACAAGGAACACTTCAAGTTCCTGTCCAACCAGCTGACCAAGCCCACCACGGACTTCCTGCAGGTACACACACACACACTCACACACACACACACACACAGGTACCACACCAGCGCGCTCCTTCTGTAACCTGTGTGTGTGTGTGTGTGTGTGTGTGTGTGACAGGAGTACCTCATGAACAAGTACCAGAAGACAGAACAGAGAACCAGCCAGATGGAGAACCACAGTGCTGCGGTGTGTCAGGTGTACCGAGAACAGGACCTCACCAGGGGTACGTACAGAGAACCTTCCTGTTCTGCAGGGAACCTTCCTGTTCTGCAGGGAACCTTCCTGTTCTGCAGGGAACCTTCCTGTTCTGCAGGGAACCTTCCTGGTCTGCAGAGAGAGCTAGACGTGTGTGTGTGTGTTCTCCTACAGAGCTTGGCATGGAGCACTTCATGAGGAAGGTGGAGGCAGCTCACTGTGCAGCCTGTGATCTGTTCATCCCCATGCAGCATCACCTCATCCAGAAACACCTCAAGTCCCCCGACCACAACTACAACCGCAAGGTACACACACACACAGATACACACACACACCACATACACACACACACACAGATACACACACAGCACATTTGGAGTGTGTTGGGTTGGAGCGTGTGTTGACCTCTCTTGTGGTGTGACTTTTGACCTCAGGGTATGATGGAGCAGTCTAAGAGAGCGAGTCTGTCTGTGGCTCGCAGCATCCTCAACCACAAAGTCATCGGCAAGAAGCTGGAGAGCTACCTCAAGGTACACACACACACACAGTCACACACACACACACACACACCTGTGTAGTGTGTAACAAGCTAGAGAGCTACCTACCTCAAGGTACACCCTTGCTCTCTTCTCCTGCAGGGCGAGAACCCATTCACCGGTAACCACGACGACCAGGACCCTGAGGACTCCATGGCAATGGAGGTGGCCGAGGCGGAGCTGGCCAATGAGATGCAGTCAGAGACAGGGCCAGGAGAGGAAGGGGCGGGGCCAGAGGCAGAGGGGGCAGGGGCAGAGGCAGAGGGGCCAGGTTTGCAGGGAGAGGGGCTGTGTTCGGAGGATAAAGAGGAGGCGGGGTCAGATTTGAAGGAGGCGGGGTCAGAAGCAGTGCCAGAGGCGGGGCCAGAGGCGGGGGGGATACAGACTTCTACCGAAGCTGATGGTAATAAGGAAGAGAAGATGGAGGAAGAAGAGGGAGTGAAGGTAGTGGAAGAGGGAGTGAAGGTGGAGGAAGAAGAGGGAGTGAAGGTAGTGGAAGAAGAGGGAGTGAAGGTAGTGGAGGAAGAGGGAGTGAAGGTAGTGGAAGAGGGAGTGAAGGTAGTGGAAGAAGAGGGAGTGAAGGGAGAGGAAGCAGGAGAGGAAGAGGAGAAGGAGAAGAAACCAGAGGAGCAGCAAGGAGGAGAGGAGGAGGGACTGGAGGACGAAGGGTTCAGTGTTGCTGATGAAGAGGCATTCCTGGTGGACGAGGAGATAGATGAAGAAGAGGAGGGAGGAAGAGATGATGGAGATGATGAAGGGCTTGAGGCAGTTCTAGGGGAGGAGGAGGAGGAGGAAGAGGAGGAGTTGCTACAGGAGGAAGACTCTAACGGAGTTGTAGTCATAGAGTAGAAGGCTTCACCTCCTGACTTCACTCTCTGGACCAATCACAGCCCTTCTCCCCTCTGACCAACCCCAGTTCACACAAACCAATCAGATTCATTCTCAAACATCCTTGCACATCCACACAACCTTCTAACAGTAAACGGTTCTACATGCCAAGGTCATGTTGTGCCTTTGTGGTAATCTCGGTCAGGGGGGGAGGGGCTTCCTGATCATGGGGGAGGGCTGATTGGTCAGAGGGGAGGGATGATTGGTCAAGGGGGAGGGGCTTCCTGGCCGTGTACATTATGACACAGCAGACTGACAGAACTGACTTATAATATGTTGTTTTGTGTTCTGTTAATGAGGGTTGATTAACTTGTGTCTTTTTTTAAGTCCTTGTGATTTTGTTTTTCCTTTTTTGGGGGATGATTTAAATAAACATTTATAACTCCTTTATAACAGTTTATTGTTTGTTTGGTTTGTTTACTTTGATCATGGTGCAGGTGGTTACACAGGAAGGCTATGCTGGGTTAGACACAACTTGGTTTATTGAAGGAAAACCACTTGATGAATGAAACTCCAGATTGAAAATGAGTTTGTTTTTCATATCTAAATATACGAATCGTTAACAAAATGTCACATTTTATTCAGGAATTGCTTAACTGAACTCAGTGTATTCTAATAACAAAGTTAAATCAAATGTAGAAAATAATGATCAGTGAAAAGCAAAAAAGATGTGTTGCACTTTGCATAAATGAATGCATAATTTGTAAAATAAATATATTGACATAAAGTGAAAGGTTTTACATAGCAAGAGGTGTCGTAGGACGAACCGACGTTCAACACCCCGTGCGTCTGACGTCATCGACGTCGAACGGGGCCGTTTGTTCTGGATTCAGGGTGAGGAAGATCTGCGCGCGCTGACATCTGAAGAGGAAGGTAATAAAGGGGGGTAATAAGGGGGTTAACTGGGGTCACCTAGGGGGGATATCAGCACGAGGGGGGGACATAGGGGCGCGGAAGTCTAGCTAAATGACCGGAAGTGGTCTTAGTGACGTCTTTGACCCGCTGTCAGCTCGCTGCTCGAGGCTCGAGCTCCTCTGTCTTCAGGCCCGGTAACCGGGAGGGAGAACATCCTCTGTACGGTGCTCTGGTTCGAGTCCAGCGCTCACCGTTACCGTGTGTTCTAGGTGTTTGTCTTTGTGATGAGCTAAAGGGTCAGTTTAAGGAGCCGCTGACCCTCCTGTGGACCAGCTAACTAAGCTAACTAAGCTAACTAAGCTGAGGCGGTTTGTTTGTTTCCTCGCGGCTCGTGATTCAGGACAGACTTTACGCTGCTTCTGCTGCGTAACTTTACGCAGTTTACGGATCTTAAAGCACGTGTGGGAAACGACGTAGATCAATACATGATAACAGAGAGGTTCTAATGTCATAATAACATGATAACAGCGAGGTTCTAATGTTATAATAACGTAATAACAGCGGTGTTCAGAAGTAGCCTTTATCTGTCAGTGTTTTCAGTTGACCTAGTTAGTGTCTCCTGCATGGTGCCACTCAGTAAACATTCCCCCTAATTTGAATAAAATACTAAATAAAAAACCTTCTCCTTTCTCCAAAGCTTTGCATTCTGTCTGCTTGTCTTCAAACTAGTGTCTGCAAAGGAAGATCGTCATTCTGTGTGTTTACTCATAATGTTTTGATATTATTATTTGTTATTATTGGGTCAAAATCCAGGACAGTCCGTTCCTCTGGTTTCTGAGCTACATCACCTCCACTGTGATTCTGTTAATGAGCTTAGTGAAGTTAGAGTGACTGCAGAAAGTGACACACTTTACTGTCTTCTAATGAACTGTAGTTGACACAATTCTTTGCATGTTTTTGTTCATTCTTGGCGACACACAGTCAGATTCAGTTTAGTTTAGTGTTTCTCCAGCATGTTTGTACAATCAGGTCTTTGAGTGTTTAAATCAGACCATCTTTCTCTCTCTCTCTCTCTCCCTCTCTCTCTCTCTCTCTCTCTCCCTCTCTCTCTCTCTCTCTCTCTCTCTCTCCCTCTCTCTCTCTCTCCCTCTCTCTCTCTCTCTCTCTCCCTCTCCTCTCTCTCTCTCCCTCTCCTCTCTCCCCCTCCTCTCTCTCTCTCTCCTCTATCTCCCCCTCCTCTCTCTCTCTCCCCTCTCCTCTCTCTCTCTCTCTCTCTCTCTCCCTCTCCTCTCTCTCTCCCTATCCTCTCTCTCTCTCCCCCTCCTTTCTCTCTCTCTCCCTCTCCTCTCTCTCTCTCTCTCCCCCTCCTTTCTCTCTCTCCCTCTCCTCTCTCCCCCTCCTTTCTCTCTCTCTCTTCTGTCTCTTTCTCGTACTCTCCCTCTCTCCCCTCTCCCTCTCTCCCCCCCCTCCCCCCTCCTTTCCTCTCTCTAATATATCTCAGCTAGCTCTCTGTTCTCTCTAGAGGGATTCAGGTATCAGGTCCCGCCCCTAACTCTCGGCCCAAGCCCAGTTTGCCGGTCATCATCTGACCCCTGACCCCTGACCTCCTGCCTAGATGCGTCTTCCTCATGACTAGACACAGGTTAACCTACTACAGGCAGAGATGTGAGACCTCACACACACACACATGCAGTCTACACACACACCTGTAGCCAGCACACACACATGCAGTCTACACACACACAGAGATGGAGAGGAGAGTTGTGTTTGGGAGGACCAACACCACATGAAGAACTCCAGTCATGATGATGCTGATGATGATGATGATGATGATGATGATGATGATGCTGCTGATGCTCTTCCTCCCCAGAGATCCCAGTGAGAGGTATGATGGCCTGAAAGTGACCCCCCCACCCCCCCACCCTCCCAGGGTCATACTGTCTGACTGGGACTCCCCCAGCTCCTCCCCCTCCCTCCTTTGCACCTGCTGTTGCTATGGGAGACGGCCCGGAGGCGGGTAGTAGCCAGGGCCCGCCCTGGCCCCGCCCCCCCTCTACTTTAACCACCCCCCTCCCGAGACATGGAACCCTTCGCGACCCAAACGGCAGACCAATCAGCTACAGGTAAGGGGCGGGTTTGGGGGACCAATCAGCTACTGGTGATTGTGTTGCTATGTGATTGTGTGTCTTACGTTGCTAGGTGATTTTGTTGTGTTGCTAGGTGACTGTGTGTCTGTGTTGCAGTACCTCCTGAAGGTGTTGTTGAAGACCCTGTGGAAACACCAGTTCGCTTGGCCCTTCCAGGCTCCTGTAGATGCCATCAGACTCAACCTGCCTGTACGTACTGTGTGTGTGTGTGTGTGTGTACTGTCAGTGTGTGTGTGTGTGTGTGTGTGTGTGTGTACTGTCAGTGTGTGTGTGTGTGTGTACTGTCAGTGTGTGTGTGTGTGTGTACTGTCAGTGTGTGTGTGTGTACTGTCAGTGTGTGTGTGTGTGTACTGTCAGTGTGTGTGTGTGTGTACTGTCAGTGTGTGTGTGTGTGTACTGTCAGTGTGTGTGTGTGTACTGTCAGTGTGTGTGTGTGTGTACTGTCAGTGTGTGTGTGTGTGTACTGTCAGTGTGTGTGTGTGTACTGTCAGTGTGTGTGTGTGTACTGTCAGTGTGTGTGTGTGTACTGTCAGTGTGTGTGTGTGTGTACTGTCAGTGTGTGTGTGTGTACTGTCAGTGTGTGTGTGTGTACTGTCAGTGTGTGTGTGTGTACTGTCAGTGTGTGTGTGTGTGTACTGTCAGTGTGTGTGTGTGTACTGTCAGTGTGTGTGTGTGTACTGTCAGTGTGTGTGTGTGTACTGTCAGTGTGTGTGTGTGTACTGTCAGTGTGTGTGTGTGTACTGTCAGTGTGTGTGTGTGTACTGTCAGTGTGTGTGTGTGTACTGTCAGTGTGTGTGTGTTGTACTGTCAGTGTGTGTGTGTGTACTGTCAGTGTGTGTGTGTGTACTGTCAGTGTGTGTGTGTGTGTGTACTGTCAGTGTGTGTGTGTGTAGGTTTGTCACACTTTTCTTTTCCTCTCAGGACTACTATAAGATCATCAAGCAGCCTATGGACATGGGGACCATTAAGAAGCGCCTGGAGAGCAGCTACTACTGGAACGCTCAGGAGTGCATCCAGGACTTCAACACCATGTTCACCAACTGTTACATCTACAACAAGGTACACACACACACACACACACACAGA
>CM059342.1:206059-221051 GCA_030340685.1 Protosalanx chinensis | reverse complement strand
CACACCTAGACACACACACACACACACACACACGGACACACACACACACACACTGGACACACACACACACGGACACACACACACCTGGACACACACACACCTAGACACACACACACACACACACACACGGACACACACACACACACACCTGGACACACACACCTGGACACACACACCTGGACACACACACACACACACCTGGACACACACACACACTTTCAGTATAAATTAAATACGTTTTTACTGAAAATACAATGGATGTCAAGTAGGCAACTTCGTCCAGGTACAGTGCTTTACTATAAGAAATAATGTGTGTGTATATGTGTTCCGTGTGTGTTGTGTGTGTTGTGTGCGTACGTCTGTGGTGTGTATGTGTGTGTCTGTGGTGTGTGTGTCTGTGCGTGTGTGTCTGTGGTGTGCGTGTGCGTGTGTGTGTCTGTGGTGTGCGTGTGCGTGTGTGGTGTGTGTGTGCGTGTGCGTGTGTCTGTGGTGTGTGTGTGGTGTGCGTGTGTCTGTGGTGTGCGTGTGTCTGTGGTGTGTGTGTGTGTGTGTGTGTGGTGTGCGTGTGTCTGTGGTGTGTGTGTGTGTGTGTGTGTGTGTGTGTGGTGTGCGTGTGTCTGTGGTGTGTGTGTGCAGATTAAGAAGCGTTGTGCTAAGGAGTGGATGGAGGCAGAGAAGGCACAGCAGCAAGCAGAGAAGATCGAACAAGACAGCAACGCTACCAAGGCTGATGTAGAGAAGGTCCACACACACCACACACACACCCCATATCCTCACACCCTCCTGGACAGGTGTGTGACTCCCCCCCTCCCCCCCCCCCCCCCAGGTGAAGCAGCATGCTCATGCCAGAGTCCACTGTGCAGAAGAGAGCAGGAACGACTATGCTGCCTACCTGCAGAAATACAACAAGGAGCAACATGGCTTCTACTACACAGAGATCCCTCTGGTGTTCAACGTGAGACACACACACACACACACACACTAGCAGAATAATCCTCCAGGTGTGTGTATACACTATGTGTGTGTGTGTGTGTTTAGAAGCTCCAGGACATGGATGAGCGGCGTGGCACCAGGTTGGCTGAAGGTTACCTCCAGCTGGCAGAGACGGAGCGTGGCGTCGCAGCCATCATCTCTCGCTGTCTGGACGGCATCGCCAACGCAGCGGGCAGAAGCAGCCTGCACAGGTGTGTGAGGGGGCGGGGGCACCTGTGTGTGTGAGGGGGCGGGGCACCTGTGTGTGTGAGGGGGCGGGGCACCTGTGTGTGTGAGGGGGCGGGGCACCTGTGTGTGTGAGGGGGCGGGGCACCTGTGTGTGGTGAGGGGGCGGGGCACCTGTGTGTGTGTGTGTGTGTTCTGTCTCAGCTCACTTGTCACACTGCAGATCAACAGGTTCAAATCCCTTCTGAATAACACAGATGAAATGTATTAAATGGAAATATCCTGATTGTGTGTGTGTGTGTGTGTGTGTATACCTGTGTGTGTGTGTGTGTGTGTACCCGTGTGTGTGTGTGTATACCTGTGTGTGTGTGTGTAGGACTCATGCTCCTGGTGGAACAGCATAAATCTGGTTTTGAGCGTCCAGCAGAGGTGGAGTTTGAGGACTACAGCCAGTCAGCGAGGCCCCCTGAGGGCCCCAAGACCAAGCCCAAACTGTGGCCCTTCATTAAGAAGAACAAGGTACCTCCCAGGGCCCCTAACCTTCCCAGGGCCCCTAACCCTCCCAGGGCCCCTAACCCTCCCAGGGCCCCTAACCCTCCCAGGGTCCCTAAGGCTAACCCTCACAGGGTCCCTAAGGCTAACCCTCCCAGGGTCCCTAAGGCTAACCCTCCCAGGGTCCCTAAGGCTAACCCTCCCAGGGTCCCTAACCCTCCTAGGGCCCCTAACCTTCCCAGGGCCCCTAACCCTCCCAGGGCCCCTAAACCTCCTAATCCCCCTAAAGCTAACCCTCCCTGTCTATACTGGGGGGACCTAGACCTGAATGTTGCCTCCCATTCATGTTCTGTAGAAGTCATGTGACTCAGTATCTTAACACAGCTATCTGAACACAGCTATCTGAACACAGCTATCTGAACACAGCTATCTGAACACAGCTATCTGAACACAGCTATCTGAACACAGCTACCTGAACACAGCTACCTGAACACAGCTATCTGAACACAGCTATCTGAACACAGCTATCTGAACACAGCTATCTGAACACAGCTATCTGAACACAGCTATCTGAACACAGCTATCTGAACACAGCTATCTGAACACAGCTATCTGAACACAGCTATCTGAACACAGCTATCTGAACACAGCTATCTGAACACAGCTATCTGAACACAGCTATCTGAACACAGCTACCTGAACACAGCTACCTGAACACAGCTACCTGAACACAGCTACCTGAACACAGCTATCTGAACACAGCTATCTGAACACAGCTATCTGAACACAGCTATCTGAACACAGCTATCTGAACACAGCTATCTGAACACAGCTATCTGAACACAGCTATCTGAACACAGCTATCTGAACACAGCTATCTGAACACAGCTATCTGAACACAGCTATCTGAACACAGCTATCTGAACACAGCTATCTGAACACAGCTATCTGAACACAGCTATCTGAACACAGCTATCTGAACACAGCTATCTTAACACAGCTATCTGAACACAGCTATCTGAACACAGCTATCTGAACACAGCTATCTGAACACAGCTATCTGAACACAGCTATCTGAACACAGCTATCTGAACACAGCTATCTGAACACAGCTATCTGAACACAGCTATCTTAACACAGCTATCTTAACACAGCTATCTGAACACAGCTATCTTAACACAGCTATCTGAACACAGCTATCTGAACACAGCTATCTTAACACAGCTATCTTAACACAGCTATCTGAACACAGCTATCTGAACACAGCTATCTGAACACAGCTATCTGAACACAGCTATCTGAACACAGCTATCTGAACACAGCTATCTGAACACAGCTATCTGAACACAGCTATCTGAACACAGCTAGCACTCAGTTAGCAGGGACAAACAAGTACAACACACTTCATGGTACCAACAGTTTTTTTCTTCTTAATTTGTGCACAGAGAGGCACACAAACACACACACAAACACACAAATACACAGACACACACACAAACACACTTTCCTCTCACACACACAAACACACAGACACACACGCAAACACACACTCCTCTCACACACACATTCCAAACATGTCTGAATCCACACTTGCCTGAAGGGCTTTCCTGCACGGACTTGAACTTCACATTCCATGTTGTATGTGTGTGAGAGAGGTGTGTGTGTGTGTGTGTGTGAGAGGTGTGTGTGTCCCTCACTCTGTGTGTTTGTGCAGGGTGAGGTTAGAATGTTGTGTGTTGTTAGAACATGTAAGTTGTATGTTAGTATGACTCGTGTGTTTTCTATTCTGTTCCCAGATGTCGCATGGTGATAAAAACATGGTAATGGTTTCTACAGTTACTGTTACCATGGTGAACTGGTTGTTAGGGGCAAAATACTGATCTGGGTTTGTGGTTGGTTGTGATTTGATGGTTCTTTTATGGTTTGAACCAATCACAAACAGCTAATCCTGCCATTTAACCTCCCCTCTGTCCCACTCTCTCTCTCTTTTTCAAATCTTTATCCATGAATCTCCTCCCCTTTCCCCCTTTCCTCCCCCACTTCACCCCTCCCCCACTTCACCCCTCCCCCACTTCACCCCTCCCCCTCCTCCATCCATCCAACAGCTTCATCTCTTGGTGTGTGGTGGTAGTGCAGGTGTGAGCTATCCAGCACTGTTAATGCATTTAAAACTTGATATGTGTGTGTGTGTGTGGTGTGTGTGTGTGTGTGGTGTGTGTGTGTGGTGTATGGTGTGTGTGTGTGGTGTGTGTGTGTGGTGTGTGTGTGTGTGTGTCCAGCCCCCCCCAGCAGAGGACTACTCTCACCTTCCTCCAGAGCAGAGAAGGAAGAAACTGCAGGCCAGGGTTGATGACATCACCAAGGACCTACAGAAGGAGACAGACCAGAGGTGTGACATCATCATCAGGAGACAAACCTGTAACCATGGTATCCAGAGACACTTGAGGGACAATTACAAAATAATCTGTTTTCATCCATCCTCCTCTCCTCCTCCTCTCCTCCTCTACTCCTCCTCCCCTCCTCCCCTCCTCTCCTCCTCCTCCTCTACTCCTCCTCCCCTCCTCCTCTCTCCTCCTCTCCTCCTCCTCTTCCTCCTCCTCTTCCTCCTCAGTGAGGCCCTAGAGAAGATGAAGAGTGTGTACCAGCAGAATCCTGCTCTGGGGGATCCAGCCAGCCTGGAGCCTCAGATCTGTCACACCTCTCAGACCCTGAGCAGGCTGAGGGGGGAGCTGAGCAAGTATGAGGTACACACACCACACACACACACCACACACACACCACACACACACACACCACACAACCACCACACACACACACCACACACACACACACCACACAACCACCACACACACACCACACACACACACCACACAACCACCACACACACACACCACACAACCACCACACAACCACCACACACCGCACACACCACACAACCACCACACACACACACCACACACACACACCACACAACCACCACACACACACACACACCGCACACACACACCGCACAACCACCACACACCGCACACACCACACACACACACACCACACATCCACCACACACACACACCACACACACACACACCACACAACCACCACACACACACACCACACACACACACACCACACAACCACCACACACACACACCACACACACACACCGCACACACACACCGCACAACCACCACACAACCACCGCACACACCACACACACACACCACACACCGCACACACCACACACACACACACCACACACACACACCGCACAACCACCACACACACACACCACACACACACACCGCACAACCACCACACACACACACCACACACACACACCACACAACCACCACACACACACACACACCACACACACACACACCCCACACACCACACACACACCGCACAACCACCACACACACACCGCACAACCACCACACAACCACCACACACACACACACACACACAACACACACCGCACAACCACCACACACACCACACAACCACCACACACACACACACCACACCGCACAACCACCACACACACACACACACACACACCACACACACACCACACCGCACAACCACCACACACACACCGCACAACCACCACACACACACCGCGCACACACACACTGCAAAACCACCACACACACCGCACACACACACAAACAGAATACAAACAGAGAGTGGACTTCATGCTTGTGTGTGGTGGTTGTGTGGTGTGTGTGTGGTGTGTGTGTGTGTGTGTGGTGTGTGTTGCAGTCGTGGCTGTCGGAAGCTTTTGGAGAGGACTCAATCAGCAACAACCATCGACACAGGTGTGTTAATGTGTGAGAGACAGAAGGTGTGTTGTGTATTTTTGTATAGTCTGTTTATTGTTGTGTTTGATGTACATGTGTGTGTATCTGCAGCACAGTAACAGAAGAAGCCTTCCAGAACATTTACTCAGAGTTTGATGATGACTTTGATGATGTGGAGGTTCCTGTAGGACAGTGTACTGCTCTTTACACCTTCCAGGGTAAGAAGTCACACACATGCTAACTAGCTAACTGCTACTGCAGGAACACATGCTAACTAGCTAACTGCTACTGCAGGAACACATGCTAACTAGCTAACTGCTACTACAGGAACACATGCTAACTAGCTAACTGCTACTACAGGAACACATGCTAACTAGCTAACTGCTACTACAGGAACACATGCTAACTAGCTAACTGCTACTACAGGAACACATGCTAACTAGCTAACTGCTACTACAGGAACACATGCTAACTAGCTAACTGCTACTACAGGAACACATGCTAACTAGCTAACTGCTACTACAGGAACACATGCTAACTAGCTAACTGCTACTACAGGAACACATGCTAACTAGCAAACTGCTACTGCAGGAACACATGCTAACTAGCTAACTGCTACTGCAGGAACACATGCTAACTAGCTAACTGCTACTACAGGAACACATGCTAACTAGCTAACTGCTACTACAGGAACACATGCTAACTAGCTAACTGCTACTGCAGGAACACATGCTAACTAGCTAACTGCTACTACAGGAACACATGCTAACTAGCTAACTGCTACTACAGGAACACATGCTAACTAGCTAACTGCTACTACAGGAACACATGCTAACTAGCTAACTGCTACTACAGGAACACATGCTAACTAGCTAACTGCTACTACAGGAACACATGCTAACTAGCTAACTGCTACTACAGGAACACATGCTAACTAGCAAACTGCTACTGCAGGAACACATGGAACACATGCTAACTAGCAAACTGCTACTGCAGGAACACATGCTAACTAGCTAACTGCTACTACAGGAACACATGCTAACTAGCAAACTGCTACTACAGGAACACATGCTAACTAGCAAACTGCTACTGCAGGAACACATGCTAACTAGCAAACTGCTACTGCAGGAACACATGCTAACTAGCTAACTGCTACTGCAGGAACACATGCTAACTAGCTAACTGCTACTGCAGGAACACATGCTAACTAGCTAACTGCTACTACAGGAACACATGCTAACTAGCTAACTGCTACTGCAGGAACACATGCTAACTAGCTAACTGCTACTACAGGAACACATGCTAACTAGCTAACTGCTACTGCAGGAACACATGGAACACATGCTAACTAGCTAACTGCTACTACAGGAACACATGCTAACTAGCTAACTGCTACTGCAGGAACACATGCTAACTAGCTAACTGCTACTACAGGAACACATGGAACACATGCTAACTAGCAAACTGCTACTACAGGAACACATGCTAACTAGCTAACTGCTGTGTGTGTCCAGGTTCCAGTGAGGGCACCATCTCTGTCCAGCAGGGGGAGCAGCTGAGCGTGATGGAACAGGATAAAGGAGATGGCTGGATCAGAGTTCAGAAAGCCAATGGAGATGAGGGCTACATCCCTTCATCTTACACACAGTAACACACAGTAACACACACACAGTAACACACACAGTAACACACTGTAACACACAGTAACACACACAGTAACACACTGTAACACACACACACAGTCACACACAGTAACACACACATTTACACACAGTAAAATACCCAGTAACACATACAGGGAGTCATGTGGCTCAGCAGTTAAGGTGTTGGGCTAGTGATCGGAAGGTTGCAAGTTCAAATCCCGGCTGTGCCAACGTCACGTTGTGTCCTTGGGCAAGGCACTTCACCCTACTTGCCTAGGGAATGTCCCTGTACTTGATGTAAGTCACTCTGGATAAGAGAGTCTGATAAATGACTAAAATGTACAGTAACACAGTCTTATAGTCAGTAACACACACAGTAACACACTCATGATGTAATCCTTCCACCAATGTGTTCTAGTCTTGTCCTGTTAGGTTCTCCTGCGTGGTTCCTCTGGGTTCTAAGAGGGTTTGTGTTAGGCTGCTTCTATTCTCATGTTAGGAGAACCATCACTGTCTGTCTGGTTACAACCTGTCCAGATTTACCTTCTCACTGCAAACTCCCTTCCCATCTTTCTCCTCTCCTCTCTCTCTTTCCCCTCCTCCTCTCTCCTCCCTCTCTCTCTCTCCTCCTCCCTCTCTTTTACATTTATTCATTTATCAGACGCTTTCATCCAAGGTGACTTCCAAGAGAGAGCTTTACAAAAGAGCATCGGTCACTGAGCATAGCAACGTGATAGACCCCAAAGATAGCAGGCTTATATAGTATGAAACATAAGAGCATTCAGCCGAACAGTTTACACATTTAAGACAGGTACCTCCGATGGGCAATAGTCTACTTGTAGGAAGCGAACAACAAAGCAACAACAACCACAACAGCTGTGCACCTGACAGTGAGGACCAAAAACCTATGCAGGTTCAGGACCATCAAAAAGACAACAGGTCCTCCAGTAGGAATCATCATGACACTGAGGCTGTTATTAGGACCAACCGATATCCCTAAATGCCATTGAACGCTCTCTCTCTCTCTCCCTCTCTCTCTCTCTCTCTCTCTCCTCTCTGCCCTCCTCCCTCTCTCTCCTCTCCTCTCTCCCCTCCTCCCTCTCTCTCCCTCCTATCTAGAAATCTGCAGATCAGATAGGACATTCTGTTTTTAAGATTATATATTATCGATATATCAACTGTAAATTATATTTTTTAAACTTATATGTCATGTATTTACGTATCATTTTGTGAAAATCCGGAAATAATTATTTCATAAATCATTAAATGTATTTGTCATCTTTGCATCACATTTTAAAATCATTTATTTTGTTATTAAATATTGTCATTAGTCAGAAACATAAATTTCAAAGGAATACAGTACATACCACAAGTGAACACATTCTGTCACCACACACACACACACACACACATTCAAACACACACACACACTAGAAAAAACATGAGTAGTAAAGAGTCAGAGTTGTAGGGGTCTAGATCACTAGGGTCAGAGGTCACTAGGGTCCAGGGTCACTAGGGTCCAGGGTCACTAGGGTCCAAGGTCACTAGGGTCAGAGGTCACTAGGGTCCAGGGTCACTAGGGTCAGAGGTCACTAGGGTCCAGGGTCACTAGGGTCCAAAGTCACTAGGGTCAGAGGTCACTAGGGTCCAGGGTCACTAGGGTCCAGGGTCACTAGGGTCAGAGGTCACTAGGGTCCAGGGTCACTAGGGTCCAGGGTCACTAGGGTCAGAGGTCACTAGGGTCCAGGGTCACTAGGGTCAGAGGTCACTAGGGGTCAGAGGTCACTAGGGGTCAGGACTCAAGGCCTCCATGGGCTCCAGTTTGTTGGAGAGCACAGTGAGGATGTTGTCAAACTTGCTGTAGCGTTCAGGCCGGGCGGCTCCTGACCCTTGACCCCAGAACAGCCTCAGAGCAAACTCTGTCTGGAACGCCTCCAGCAGCTTCGGGATTGGTTGCCAGCCACCTGTCAATCACAGAGCATCAGCCAATCAGGTGTGTCCATCAGTCATCTGTGTGTGTGTGTACCTGTCAGTAGTGTGTGTGTGTGTGTACCTGTCAGTAGTGTGTGTGTGGGTGTGTACCTGTCAGTAGTGTGTGTGTGTGTGTACCTGTCAGTAGTGTGTGTGTAGGTGTGTACCTGTCAGTAGTGTGTGTGTGTGTGTAGGTGTGTACCTGTCAGTAGTGTGTGTGTAGGTGTGTACCTGTCAGTAGTGTGTGTGTGTAGGTGTGTACCTGTCAGTAGTGTGTGTGTAGGTGTGTACCTGTCAGTAGTGTGTGTGTAGGTGTGTACCTGTCAGTAGTGTGTGTGTAGGTGTGTACCTGTCAGTAGTGTGTGTGTGTAGGTGTGTACCTGTCAGTAGTGTGTGTGTAGGTGTGTACCTGTCAGTAGTGTGTGTGTAGGTGTGTACCTGTCAGTAGTGTGTGTGTAGGTGTGTACCTGTCAGTAGTGTGTGTGTAGGTGTGTACCTGTCAGTAGTGTGTGTGTAGGTGTGTACCTGTCAGTAGTGTGTGTGTGTGTGTACCTGTCAGTAGTGTGTGTGTAGGTGTGTACCTGTCAGTAGTGTGTGTGTGTGTAGGTGTGTACCTGTCAGTAGTGTGTGTGTAGGTGTGTACCTGTCAGTAGTGTGTGTGTGTGTGTACCTGTCAGTAGTGTGTGTGTAGGTGTGTACCTGTCAGTAGTGTGTGTGCGTGCTCCTGGTACTGGGGTGCTAGCGAGGCAAGACTGCGTGCTGATTGGAGGATGTCAAAGATCAGCTGACAGCCCTCGTCCGAGTGTTCCACTAGCTCCTCCCCCTCCATCAGCATCAGCAGAGGAACAAGGTGAGGAACAGAGACTGGAGTCTGCACTACTGAGACTACACACACACACACACACACACGGTATACACACACACACACACGGTATACACACACACACACACACAGTATAGTTATACACACAGACAGAATACACACATGTTGGATACACACGTTACACACGCGTGTTCTAACACACCGTCTCCGTGGTTCAGGGCCTTCATGAAGGGGCGGAGCTTCTTCTCTAACAGCACAGCTGTTTCAGTCTGACTCCGCCTCAGATTCCTCCAAGTCTTTTCCAGCCTCAGAACCTACACACACACACACACACACACACACCACACACACACACACACACCACACACACACACACACCACACACACCACACACACACACACACACACCACACACACACACACACACACCACACACACACACACCACACACACACACACACACACCACACACACACACACACACACAGACACACACACACACACCACACACACACACATGCACAGACACACACACACACACATACACACACATCTGATTTACACACTCCTGACGTGTGCCTATAGTGTATGTATTATGTTTGATGTGTCTGGTGTGTGTGTGTGTGTGGTGAGTGTGTGTGTGTGTGTGGTGTGTGTGTGTGTGTGTGGTGTGTGTGTGTGGTATGTGTGTGTGTGTGTGTGTGTGTGTGTGGTGAGTGTGTGTGTGTGTGTGGTGTGTGTGTGTGGTGTGTGTGTGTGGTATGTGTGTGTGTGTGTGTGTGGTGAGTGTGTGTGTGTGTGTGTGGTGTGTGTGTGTGGTATGTGTGTGTGTGTGTGTGTGTGTGTGGTGAGTGTGTGTGTGTGGTGTGTGTGTGTGGTGTGTGTGTGTGTGGTATGTGTGTGTGTGTGTGTGTGGTGAGTGAGTGTGTGTGTGTGTGTGGTGTGTGTGTGTGTGTGTGTGGTGAGTGAGTGTGTGTGTGTGTGTGTGTGGTGAGTGTGTGTGGTGTGTGTGTGGTGAGTGTGTGTGTGTGTGTGGTGTGTGTGTGTGTGTGTGTGGTGAGTGTGTGTGTGTGGTGAGTGTGTGTGTGTGGTGAGTGTGTGTGTGTGTGAGTGTGTGTGTGTGGTGAGTGTGTGTGTGTGTGTGTGTGTGTGTGTGTGTACCTGGGGCATCTCCAGAGCTTTCATCACAGCAGAGAAGGCATACAGGTCATGGGCGTGGCTTCTGAGGGCCTCAGCCAATAGGATGACCTTATGCAGCACTGCTGACCTTTGACCTACGCTGCCGGTACACCCCAGGATATCCACGGCAACGCCCAGAGCTAAGAGATGATGTCTGTGTGGAGGAGAGGACACAACCTGAGCAAAGAGGTGTGTATAGTGTGGATATACTGTATAGTGTGTGTGTGTGTGTAGTGTGTGTATGTGTATAGTGTGGATATATAGTGTGTGTGTGTAGTGTGTGTGGTGTGTGTATGTGTATAGTGTGTATATATAGTGTGTGTGTGTAGTGTGTGTATGTGTATAGTGTGGATATATAGTGTGTGTGTGTAGCGTGTGTAGTGTGTGTATGTGTATAGTGTGGATATATAGTATGTGTGTGTAGTGTGTGTGTAGTGTGTGTATGTGTATAGTGTGTATATATAGTGTGTGTGTGTATAGCGTGTACAGTGTGTATAGTGTGTGTGTGTGTGTATGTGTGTGTGTAGTGTGTGTGTGTGTAGTGTGTATAGCGTGTATAGTGTGTGTGTGTGTATAGTGTGTGTATAGTGTGTGTGTGTGTGTGTGTGTAGTGTGTATAGTGTGAGTGTGTGTGTATAGTGTGTATAGTGTGTGTGTGTGTGTGTACACCTCTCCAGTAGATCTTGTCTCAGCTGGCGTCCATGAGGCAGCAGAATAAGCTCCAGTCCAGAGTTAACTCCCATGATCCTCTTCTGCTCCTCTGTTACACCAACCATCCTCAACACCTGGAGCATCATGGGAAAGCAGTCTGGTCACCCTCCACAACCTCACCCCTCCACAACCTCACCCCTCCACAACCTCACCCTCCACAACCTCACCCCTCCACAACCTCACCCCTCCCCAACCTCACCCCTCCCCAATCTCACCCCTCCACAGCCTCACCCCTCCACAACCTCACCCCTCCACAACCTCACCCTCCACAACCTCACCCCTCCACAACCTCACCCCTCCACAACCTCACCCTCCACAACCTTACCCCTCCACAACCTCACCCCTCCACAACCTCACCCTCCACAACCTCACCCCTCCACAACCTCACCCCTCCACAACCTCACCCTCCACAACCTCACCCCTCCACAACCTCACCCCTACCCAACCTCACCCCTCCCCAATCTCACCCCTCCACAGCCTCACCCCTCCACAACCTCCACCCTCCACAACCTCACCCCTCCACAACCTCACCCTCCACTCCACAACCTCACCCCTCCACAACCTCACCCCTACCCAACCTCACCCCTCCCCAATCTCACCCCTCCACAACCTCACCCCTCCACAACCTCACCCCTCCCCAACCTCACCCCTACCCAGTAGTCATTATAATAAGAACAGTTGTATAGAATGTACCTGGCAGTCGACACTGAGCATGTGCAGGGCGGTGTTGTGGGCGTGAGCCTGGTTGAACAGCTGCTTCAGGTGCAGCAGGACTGAAGGCTCCAGAGGACGGCTGCTGTCTGGAAGCAGCAGAGACTGGAAGCTGCTCAGCTGGAAGCAGGACTCTGACTCCACCTGAGGGACACATCACTGCAGGCTCACCATCTATCTACTATAGACAGGCAGACAAGAAGGCAGACAGACAGGCAGACAAGAAGGCAGACAGACATGCAGACAGACATGCAGACAGACATGCAGACAGACAGACAGACATGCAGACAGGCAGACAGACAGACATGCAGACAGACAGGAAGGCAGACAGACAGACAGACAGACAGGCAGACAGGCAGACAGACAGGTTACCTGTGGTCTTTGGAAGGTCCAGTCCTCCTCAGGTCCCTCTGGGGGCGTGTCTGGTGAGGGGGCGTGGCCTGACAGGAAGGTGAAGGAGGTCTCAGTGAGCCGAGCGCGACTCTGCCACTTCTCCTCTGCATGAAGACGATCCACATGACCCCGCCTCCCTGACCCTGGGACCTGCACCATCATCACCATCATCATCATCACCATCATCACCATCATCATCATCATCACCATCCCATCATCATCACCATCATCACCATCATCATCATCATCACCCTCATCACCATCATCATCATCACCATCATCACCATCATCACCATCCCATCATCATCACCATCATCACCATCATCATCATCACCATCATCACCATCATCACCATCATCATCATCACCATCATCACCATCCCATCATCATCACCATCATCACCATCATCATCATTACCATCATCACCATCATCATCACCATCATTACCATCACCATCATCATCACCATCATCATCATCATCATTACCATCATCACCATCATCACCATCACCATCATCATCACCATCATCATCATCATTACCATCATCACCATCATCACCATCATCATCACCATCATCATCATCATCATCATCACCATCATCACCATCATCATCATCATCACCCTCATCACCATCATCATCACCATCATCACCATCATCACCATCATCACCAGGTGTAAGTGTTAGCAACCTTGCATGTTACCTGAATGACCAGCTCATCATATAAGGAGGCGGGGTCATCTCCATCTTTGATGTTCTGCAGGGGCGGAGCTCCAGGGAAGAGGGTGGAGACTCTGAGGGGTTTGGGCGGGGCTCTAGGGTGGAGCTGTCCGTCAGAACCTCGAAGAGTCACTCCCCCTTCTGATGAGGGGGGAGGGAAAACATAGTGTGTGTTACCTGGGTGGGAGGGGCCAGTGTGTGTATGTTTCCTGGGTGGGAGGGGCCAGTGTGTGTGTGTTACCTGGGTGGGAGGGGCCAGTGTGTGTATGTTTCCTGGGTGGGAGGGGCCAGTGTGTGTGTGTTTCCTGGGTGGGAGGGGCCAGTGTGTGTGTGTGTTACCTGGGTGGGAGGGGCCAGTGTGTGTATGTTTCCTGGGTGGGAGGGGCCAGTGTGTGTGTGTTACCTGGGTGGGAGGGGCCAGTGTGTGTATGTTTCCTGGGTGGGAGGGGCCAGTGTGTGTGTGTTTCCTGGGTGGGAGGGGCCAGTGTGTGTATGTTTCCTGGGTGGGAGGGGCCAGTGTGTGTGTGTTACCTGGGTGGGAGGGGCCAGTGTGTGTATGTTTCCTGGGTGGGAGGGGCAAGTGTGTGTGTGTTTCCTGGGTGGGAGGGGCCAATGTGTGTTTCCTGGGTGGGAGGGGCCAGTGTGTGTGTGTGTTACCTGGGTGGGAGGGGCCAGTGTGTGTGTGTTACCTGGGTGGGAGGGGCCAGTGTGTGTGTGTTACCTGGGTGGGAGGGGCCAGTGTGTGTGTGTTACCTGGGTGGGAGGGGCCAGTGTGTGTGTGTTACCTGGGTGGGAGGGGCCAGTGTGTGTGTGTTACCTGGGTGGGAGGGGCCAGTGTGTGTGTGTTACCTGGGTGGGAGGGGCCAGTGTGTGTGTGTTACCTGGGTGGGAGGGGCCAGTTTGTCCAGGTGAAGGACTCAACAGTGGTTCGCTGCCTGTACGGAACACTGGAGATATGGGGGCGGGGCCAAAATCCTTTGACTGGCCTATGGGAGGACCACCTACAGAAAGGAGGAGGAGCAACACAAGTACCAGGTTAGAGTGTGTGAGAGTGTGTGTGTGTGTGGTGTGTGTGTGTGTGTGTGTGAGAGTGTGTGTGTGTGTACCTGGACGCAGGTTACTATCTGACTGAGCTGATTGCAGCGATGGTCTCCTGCCCAGGTTCTCCAGGTTAGCCGGCTGACTGCCACTCCTACACACACACACACACACACACCACACACACACCACACACACACCACACAACCCACACACACATCTTGATGTGTTCATATGTGTTCTGTGGTGTGTGTGTGTGTGCCTGAGCAGAGTGTTGGGGGGCTGCAGTGTGTGTGTGTGTGTGTGTACCTGAGCAAAGTGTTGGGGGGCTGCAGTGTGTGTGTGTGTGTGT
>CM059342.1:198559-203559 GCA_030340685.1 Protosalanx chinensis | reverse complement strand
TCATACCGACGGAACATTTCCGCCCCCGTGCATGAAGTTAACTGCTTAACTGTCATCAGCTGCTGAAACCTTCCCGTGACAGACCAGTCCCGTGAGCACGTCACAACAACGGCAACACTCCCTGTCCTCGTGCACACCGGGACATGACACAGTAACGTCAGGACCGGAGGACTTCTCCAAACTTTGACAACGCCTAAATCTGCTTACCTGAGAGCGCGAGCACAGCAGGAACCCGACAACAGGCACGCGAAGAAGCAAGTTTACATAGAGAGATTCAACACAATCTGTCTCCTCACACACACACACACACTCTCTCTTGATTACACATACACACTCTAACACACAAACTAAAACGACGAGTTAATTAAACTCCCTCGGTTCTAGTGGGCAGTGTGCGCGCGCCACGGTGTGGGACGAGTCCCTACAAGCTGCACGGTGTCTCTCTCCTCCCTCGAGCTCTGAACAGTGAGATCTCGCGCATTCCACAGATTCCGCTCCGAAGCCTCCCGGTTTGAGAGGGAGCGTTCCATCTCACCTGCATTAACAGAGTTCACATGGATCCCCCCGCCGTCCCGCTGTCCGCACGTGAGCAGCTCTGTAGTCTGGTAGCTCCAGAAACTTTAAGGCGCGCGCTGGGCTCTGGGCGGAAACTGCGCTGCTGTTTTATTGACTTCAGCTTGTTGCTCAATAGCAGTCAGCTAGTCAACACACTGCCCACCTCAAGGCTATGCAGCAAGGCTCAACACATTTCTCTACCTCCCTCCTCTCTCTCTTTATCTCCCTCCCCACTCCGTCCCTCCCTCCCCACTCCCTCCCTCCATGTTATAACTGTGGTTAATGATTGGCTGAGCAGCAGCACAGGGTCACAGCACAGTATCACAGCACAGTATCACAGCACAGTGTCACAGCACAGTATCACAGCACAGTGTCACAGCACAGTGTCACAGCACAGTGTCACAGCACAGTGTCACAGCACAGTGTCACAGCACAGTATCACTGCACAGTATCACAGCACAGTGTCACAGCACAGGATCACAGCACAGTGTCACAGCACAGTGTCACAGCACAGTATCACAGCACAGTGTCACAGCACAGTATCACAGCACAGTATCACAGCACAGTGTCACAGCACAGTGTCACAGCACAGTGTCACAGCACAGTATCACTGCACAGTATCACAGCACAGTGTCACAGCACAGTGTCACAGCACAGTTACAGCACAGTGTCACAGCACAGTACCACAGCACAGTGTCACAGCACAGTGTCACAGCACAGGATCACAGCACAGTGTCACAGCACAGTGTCACAGCACAGTATCACAGCACAGTGTCACAGCACAGTATCACAGCACAGGGTCACAGCACAGTGTCACAGCACAGTTACAGCACAGTGTCACAGCACAGTACCACAGCACAGTGTCACAGCACAGTGTCACAGCACAGTGTCACAGCACAGTGTCACAGCACAGTGTCACAGCACAGTATCACAGCACAGGGTCACAGCACAGTGTCACAGCACAGTTACAGCACAGTGTCACAGCACAGTACCACAGCACAGTGTCACAGCACAGTGTCACAGCACAGTGTCACAGCACAGTGTCACAGCACAGTATCACTGCACAGTATCACAGCACAGTGTCACAGCACAGGATCACAGCACAGTGTCACAGCACAGGGTCACAGCACAGTATCACAGCACAGGGTCACAGCACAGTGTCACAGCACAGTTACAGCACAGTGTCACAGCACAGTATCACAGCACAGTGTCACAGCACAGTGTCACAGCACAGGATCACAGCACAGTGTCACAGCACAGTATCACAGCACAGGGTCACAGCACAGTATCACAGCACGGTGTCACAGCACGGGGTCACAGCACAGTATCACAGCACAGGGTCACAGCACAGTATCACAGCACAGTCTCACAGCACAGTGTCACAGCACAGTGTCACAGCACAGTGTCACAGCACAGTGTCACAGCACAGTATCACAGCACAGTGTCACAGCACAGTATCACAGCACAGGGTCACAGCACAGTGTCACAGCACAGTGTCACAGCACAGTGTCACAGCACAGTATCACAGCACAGTATCACAGCACAGTATCACAGCACAGTATCACAGCACAGTGTCACAGCACAGTGTCACAGCACAGTATCACAGCACAGTATCACAGCACAGTGTCACAGCACAGTGTCACAGCACAGTATCACAGCACAGTATCACAGCACAGTGTCACAGCACAGTGTCGCAGCACAGTATCACAGCACAGTGTCTCAGCACAGGGTCACAGCACAGTATCACAGCACAGTGTCACAGCACAGTATCACAGCACAGGGTCACAGCACAGTATCACAGCACGGTGTCACAGCACGGGGTCACAGCACAGTATCACAGCACAGGGTCACAGCACAGTATCACAGCACAGTCTCACAGCACAGTGTCACAGCACAGTGTCACAGCACAGTGTCACAGCACAGTGTCACAGCACAGTATCACAGCACAGTGTCACAGCACAGTATCACAGCACAGGGTCACAGCACAGTATCACAGCACAGGATCACAGCACAGGGTCACAGCACAGTGTCACAGCACAGTGTCACAGCACAGTATCACAGCACAGTGTCACAGCACAGTGTCACAGCACAGTATCACAGCACAGGGTCACAGCACAGTGTCACAGCACAGTGTCACAGCACAGGGTCACAGCACAGGGTCACAGCACAGTGTCACAGCACAGTATCACAGCACAGGGTCACAGCACAGTGTCACAGCACAGTGTCACAGCACAGTATCACAGCACAGGGTCACAGCACAGTGTCACAGCAAAGTGTCACAGCACAGTTACAGCACAGTTTCACAGCACAGTATCACAGCACAGTATCACAGCACAGTGTCACAGCACAGTGTCACAGCACAGTGTCACAGCACAGTATCACAGCACAGGGTCACAGCACAGTATCACAGCACAGTGTCACAGCACAGTGTCACAGTGTTCTTACACACACAGAGGTCATGTCTCAGTACCTGTGTTTGACCTCCTGACCTTGTGCTGGGGCAGGCTCCTCCCACACAGGCTCCTCCCCCACAGACCCCTCCCCCACAAGCCCCTCCCCCGGGGGGCGTACGTGGTTGAAGGATGTGGAGAGTGTGACCTTGTCCAAGCGACGTAGCCGTGGCAACACACTCTGACGAAACAAGTCTTTCCTGGACTTAACCTGGAGGAGAGGAGAGAAGGGGGAGAGAAGGGGGAGAGAAGGGGGAGAGGGGGAGAGAAGGGGGAGAGAAGGGGGAGAGAAGGGAGAGAGAAGGGGGAGAGAAGGGGGAGAGGGAGAGAGAAGGGGGAGAGAAGGGGGAGAGGGAGAGAGAAGGGGGAGAGAAGGGGGAGAGAAGGGGGAGAGAAGGGGGAGAGAAGGGGGAGAGAAGGGGGAGAGAAGGGGGAGAGAAGGGGGAGAGAAGGGGGAGAGGGGGAGAGAAGGGGGAGAGAAGGGGGAGAGAAGGGAGAGAGAAGGGGGAGAGAAGGGGGAGAGGGAGAGAGAAGGGGGAGAGAAGGGGGAGAGGGAGAGAGAAGGGGGAGAGAAGGGGGAGAGAAGGGGGAGAGAAGGGGGAGAGGGAGAGAGAAGGGGGAGATCAGGCATCATCATCATTGTCATCATCATCATTGTCATCATCATCATCATCATCAATGGATTCTCACCAGGTTGGAGGCGGAGCCTAGAGAGCCCTTCCTGGTCCCCCTGTGCTGCACGCCACCTGCAGGTCAAAGGTCACATCTGCACCATCTACAAAGGTAGAGTCACCTATGTGAATGTGTAGTCCTAGGTGTGTGTGTATAGTCTTGTAGTCTCAGGTGTATGTACCAGTGTGTGTGTGTGTGTGTACCTGTGTGTGTGTGTGTGCAGTCCCAGGTGTGTGTGTGTGTACCTGTGTGTGTGTGTGTGCAGTCCCAGGTGTGTGTGTGTGTACCTGTGTGTGTGTGTAGTCCCAGGTGTGTGTGTGCAGTCCCAGGTGTGTGCGTGTACCTGTGTGTGTGTGCAGTCCCAGGGGTGTGTGTGTGTGTGTACCTTTTTGTGTGTGCAGTCTCAGGTGTGTGTGTACCTGTGTGTGTGTGTACCTGTGTATGTGTTTGTGTGTGTACCTGTGTGTGTGTGTACCTGTGTATGTGTGTGTGTACCTGTGTGTGTGTGTGTACCTGTGTGTGTGTACCTGTGTGTGTGTACCTGTGTGTGTACCTGTGTATGTGTGTGTGTGTGTACCTGTGTGTGTGTGTGTACCTGTGTGTGTGTACCTGTGTGTGTGTACCTGTGTGTGTACCTGTGTATGTGTGTGTGTGTGTACCTGTGTGTGTGTACCTGTGTGTGTGTGTGTGTGTACCTGTGTATGTGTGTGTGTGTGTACCTGTGTGTGTGTGTACCTGTGTGTGTGTGTACCTGTGTATGTGTGTGTGTACCTGTGTGTGTGTGTACCTGTGTATGTGTGTGTGTGTGTACCTGTGTGTGTGTGTACCTGTGTGTGTGTGTACCTGTGTGTGTGTGTACCTGTATATGTGTGTGTGTGTGTACCTGTGTGTGTGTGTACCTGTGTATGTGTGTGTGTGTGTACCTGTGTGTGTGTGTACCTGTGTATGTGTGTGTGTGTGTACCTGTGTGTGTGTGTACCTGTGTGTGTGTGTACCTGTGTATGTGTGTGTGTGTGTACCTGTGTGTGTGTGTACCTGTGTATGTGTGTGTGTGTGTACCTGTGTGTGTGTGTACCTGTGTGTGTGTACCTGTGTGTGTGTGTACCTGTGTGTGTGTGTACCTGTGTATGTGTGTGTGTGTGTACCTGTGTGTGTACCTGTGTATGTGTGTGTGTACCTGTGTGTGTGTGTACCTGTGTATGTGTGTGTGTGTGTACCTGTGTGTGTGTGTACCTGTGTGTGTGTGTACCTGTGTATGTGTGTGTGTGTGTACCTGTGTGTGTGTGTACCTGTGTATGTGTGTGTGTGTGTACCTGTGTGTGT
>CM059342.1:171059-193559 GCA_030340685.1 Protosalanx chinensis | reverse complement strand
AGTTAATATCTTGTAAAAGTAGTGAGGTAGCAGTAGTTAGTACTGAGCTAGTAATTCAGTTCATGTATTTGTGATTTTGGATCTCTTATGTTGTTTCCTGTTTTGTATGTTATTCCCATTTTTAAAGACTAGTTGGGTTTAAAGACTAGTTGGGTTTAAAGACTAGTTGGGTTTAAAGACTAGTTGGGTTTAAAGACTAGTTGGGTTTAAAGACTAGTTGTGAGGGAGAACCTGTAGATCTCTGAGGTTGATGAGAAGACAAAGTTCTGTCCATCTAACGTCTTCTTGACTGTACAGCATCGGCTGGGTTTGCTGAAAGTACATGAATGATGTGCGTGTGTGTAGTGTATGTGTGTGTGTGTGTGTGTGTGTAGTGTATGAGTGTGTGTGTGTGTGTAGTGTATGAGTGTGTGTGGGTGCGAGTGTGTGTGCGAGTGTCTCTACATACATGGAGTGTATGTATAGTGTATGAGTGTGTGTTTGTATGAGTGCGAGTGTCTCTACATATATGGTGTATGAGTGTGTGTGTGTGTGTGTGAGTGTCTCTACATACATGGTGTATGTGTGTGTGTGTGTGTGTCTCTACATACATGGTGTGTGTGTGTGTCTCTACATACATGGTGTGTGTGTGTGTCTCTACATACATGGTGTGTGTGTGTGTGTGTCTCTACATACATGGTGTGTTTTCCACCGCTGTAGTAAAGCTGTAGGCAGGCTGTAATGAGGTTGCCATGGTGCTGTTGCCAGGGTAACATGGAGATGTGGCGTCAGTGTGGGGCGTGGCTGATAGCGTGCCGGGTGCTCCCGGAGAGTCATCGGGTCACCTGGGAGGGCGCTCAGGTGTGTGACCTGGCTCTGGCCCTCAGAGATGGAGTCCTGCTGTGCCAATTACTGAACAACCTGCAGCCCCAAGCTGTCAACCTCAGACACATCAACCTCAGACCTCAGATGTCCCAGGTAACACACACCTTCCTGTCTGTCTGCCTGCCTGTCTGCCTGTCTGTCTGTCTGCCTTCCTGTCTGCCTGCCTGTCTGCCTGTCTGCCTGTCTGCCTTCCTGTCTGCCTGCCTGCCTGCCTGTCTGTATGTCTGCCTTCCTGTCTGTCTGTCTGTCTGCCTGTCTGTCTGTCTGTCTGCCTTCCTGTCTGCCTGCCTGTCTGTCTGCCTGTCTGCCTTCCTGTCTGCCTGCCTGCCTGTCTGTCTGTCTGCCTTCCTGTCTGTCTGCCTGTCTGCCTTCCTGTCTGCCTGCCTGCCTGTCTGCCTGTCTGTCTGCCTGTCTGTCTGCCTTCCTGTCTGCCTGCCAGCCTGTCTGCCTGTCTGCCTGCCTGTCTGTCTGCCTGTCTGTCTGTCTGCCTTCCTGTCTGCCTGCCTGCCTCTCTGCCTGCCTGTCTGTCTGTCTGCCTGCCTGTCTGTCTGCCTGTCTGTATGTCTGCCTTCCTGTCTGCCTGCCTGCCTGTCTGTCTGTCTGTCTGCTTGTCTGTCTGCCTGTCTGTCTGCTTGTCTGTCTGCCTGTCTGTCTGTCTGCCTGTCTGTAGACTCCACATGTTAAATCTGGCACTGGGCTTGTCTACCTGCTTCCTGGTGTATTTCCATAGTCATTACCATAGCAACCATAGCAATATGGAGAGAGCATGTAGGTCACAGGTGTCATGATAAGAAAATAACCTGATGAACATCAGAGAGAGATAGAGAGAGGAGAAGAAGAGAGAGAGGGAGAGGAAGAGAGACAGAGACAGAGAAGAGAGGACAGAAAGAGAGGGAGTGGGAGAGAGGAGAGAGAGAGAGAGAGAGAGAGAGAGAGGAGAGGAAGAGAGAGAGAGAGAGAGAGAGAGAGAGAGAGAGAGAGAGAGAGAGAGAGAGAGAGAGAGAGAGAGAGAGAGAGAGAGAGAGAGAGAGAGAGAGAGAGAGAGAGAGAGAGAGACTGATACAGAGAGTTCCTCTACTCCAGTCATGGGTTGCAGCCACAAAGTGGGGAAGTCCTGCTAATAGATTAGATGGATCAGAATGTGTGTGTGTGTGTGTGTGTGTGTGTGTGGGTGTAACTCTGGGGAATCCTATGGTGACGAGTTTGAGAAATATCCTGTGAACTCATGTGCTCTATTAATACCTTCTGTCACACACACACAAACCTACACACACACAAACCTACACAGACACACACACCTACACAGACACACACACACCTACACAGACACACACACACCTACACAGACACACACAAACCTACACAGACACACACACACCTACACAGACACACACAAACCTACACACACACCTACATACACAAAACACACACGAAGTTATATGAGTAATAGTTTCAGTCAGAACTCATTATTTCCTATATTCTTTACTTACTGTTCCTCATTTCACATTGAGCAGACACACAACACACACACTTACACACACACCACACACACTTACACACACACCACACACACTTACACACACACCACACACACTTACATACACACCACACACACTTACATACACACCACACACACTTACACAAACACCACACACACCACACACACACCACACACACTTACATACACACCACACACACATGCATACACACCACATATCTGCCTGGCAGGAAGCTGCAAATGCAAATGAGTTCATGTTTGTTTCAGTTTGTCAGGGAGTGATTTAACTAAATACAAGTCTATGTGTGTATGGTGTGTGTGTTGTGTGTGCATCATGTGTGTGTGTTGTGTGTGCATCATGTGTGTGTGTTGTGTGTGCATCATGTGTGTGTGTTGTGTGTGCATCATGTGTGTAGTTCCTGTGTTTGAAGAACATCCGAGTCTTCCTGACTGTGTGTCAGGAAAGATTCCACCTTCACAAGACCGAGCTGTTTGAAGCCTTCGATCTGTTCGACGTCCGAGACTTTGGAAAGGTGTGTGTGTGTCTTTCTATGTGTGTGTGTGTACTGTACATGGTGTGTGTGTGTACTGTACATGATGTGTGTGTGTACTGTACGTGATGTGTGTGTGTACTGTACGTGATGTGTGTGTGTACTGTACGTGATGTGTGTGTGTACTGTACATGATGTGTGTGTGTACTGTACATGATGTGTGTGTGTACTGTACGTGATGTGTGTGTGTACTGTACGTGATGTGTGTGTGTACTGTACATGATGTGTGTGTGTACTGTACGTGATGTGTGTGTGTACTGTACATGATGTGTGTGTGTACTGTACATGATGTGTGTGTGTACTGTCAGATGGGGGTCAGATGGCTCAATGGTTAAGGCGTTGGCTTCATGAACGGAAGGTTGTGAGATCGAGCCCCGGCTGTGGCTATATGACTTTGTGTCCTTGGGCAAGGCGCTTCACCCTACTTGCCTCAGGGAGAATGTCCCTGTACTTACTGTAAGTCGCTTTGGATAAAAAGCGTCTGCTAAATGAATAAATGTAAATGTAAATGTACTGTACGTGATGTGTGTGTGTACTGTACATGGTGTGTGTGACTATGTGTGTGTATTGCAGGTGATTGGCACCTTGTCTGTTTTATCTCACTCCCCCATCGCCATACAAAGAGGATTCCAGTAAGTCTCTTGGTCCCTAACCCTGACCCCTGACCCCTGACCTTGACCCCTGACCTTGACCCCTGACCTTGACCCCTGACCCTTGCACATGTCTTGTTAGACCATTCCCTTTGGAGGGCTGTGTGGCTGATGATGACATCTACGATGGACTCTCAGACCAGATGGAGTAAGTATGTGTGTGTGAGTGTGTGTGAGTGTGTGTGGATGTGTGTGAGTGTGTGTGTGTGTGTGTGTGTGAGAGACAGACAGTATAGCTGCAGTGTGCAGTGTATCCTATCCTATCTGATGTGTGTCTGCAGTGACACTGTGGAGGAAGATGAAGATCTGTACGACTGTGTGGAGGATGAGGAAGATGAGGGAGATGAGATCTATGAAGATCTGATGAGAGACGAGAAACCTGCTGAGACGGTACACACACACACCACACACACACACACACACACCACACACACACACACACACACACACCACACACCACACCACACACACACCACACACCACACACACACCACACACACACCACACACCACACCACACACACACCACACACCACACACACACACACACCACACACACACACACACAACACACACCACACACCACACCACACACACACCACACACACACCACACACCACACACCACACCACACACACACACCACACCACACACACACCACACACACTCATGGTGGTGTGTTCAGGCAGTGTGTGTGTGTCCAGCAGCAGAAGCAGGGGGTGGATAAGAGAGAATGCTGCCTTCAGGAGATCAGACAGACTGAGGAGAAATACACACACACACTGGAGTCTATCATACAGGTACACACTCTCTCACACACACACACACACACACTGGAGTCTATCATACAGGTACACACTCTCTCTCACACACACACACACACACACACACACACTGGAGTCCATCATACAGGTACACACTCTCTCACACACACACGCACACAAACACACACACACACTGGAGTCCATCATACAGGTACACACTCTCACACACACACACACACACACACACACACACACACTGGAGTGTAATGCTGTGTGTGTGTGTGTGTGTGAAGCACTTTATGAAACCCTTGGAAAGGTTCCTGCAGCCACAGGACATCGAGAACATCTTCATCAACACACAGGTGAGTGTGTGTTTTTCTTTTTTCTGTGTGTTTTTTCTAGGTGTCTGTTTTGGATCTAGTTGTGCCCTGTTGTGTGTTTGTGGCTGAGTGGTTAAGGGCGTCAGACTGATGATCAGAAGGTCGTGAGTTTGATTGCTGGCTGTGCCAACATTAATTTTGTGTCCTTGGGCAAAGCACTTCACCCTACTGTCCTCAGGGGGGGATGTCCCTGTACTGTAAGTCACTCTGGATAAGACTGTCTGCTAAAAGACTGTGTGTATGGTGTGTGGTGTGTGTGTGTGTGTGTGTGGTGTGTGTGTGTGTGTGGTGTGTGGTGTGTGTGTGTGTGTGTATGGTGTGTGGTGTGTGTGTGTGTGTGTGTGTGTGTGGTGTGTGTGTGTGTGTGTACAGGACCTGGTTGTTACTCACCGTGATCTCCTACAAGAGATCACATCTTCTATCTCCTGCTGCAGAGCTGAGACTCTCTACCAGATCTTCATCAACTATAAAGAGAGGTGGACACACACACACACTCACACACACACACACACACTCACACACACACACACACACACTCACACACACACTCCCACACCCAGACACAAGACCTGATTGTCTAATGATGTTCAGTACTTCCTGTGTGTTGCCTAGGTTACTGCTGTATGGGAGGTACTGCAGTCAGGTGGAGACAGCCAGCAAGTACCTGGACAAGATGGCTGCTGCCAGAGAGGATGTTAGGATGAAACTGGAGGTGAGGAGGAGGAGGAGGAGGGAGGGAGGGAGAGATGCATGTTAGAATGCTAATGCTCCTGATGCTCCTGATGCTCCTGATGCTGCTGATGCTCCTGATGCTGCTGATGCTCCTGATGCTGCTGATGCTCCTGATGCTGCTGATGCTGCTGATGCTGCTGATGCTCCTGATGCTGCTGATGCTGCTGATGCTCCTGATGCTGCTGATGCTCCTGATGCTCCTGATGCTGCTGATGCTCCTGATGCTCCTGATGCTCCTGATGCTCCTGATGCTGCTGATGCTCCTGATGCTGCTGATGCTCCTGATGCTGCTGATGCTGCTGATCATCCTGATGCTGCTGATGCTGCTGATGCTCCTGATGCTCCTGATGCTCCTGATGCTGCTGATGCTGCTGATGCTCCTGATGCTGCTGATGCTGCTGATGCTGCTGATGCTGCTGATGCTCCTGATGCTGCTGATGCTCCTGATGCTGCTGATGCTCCTGATGCTGCTGATGCTCCTGGTGCTCCTGATGCTGCTGATGCTGCTGATGCTCCTGGTGCTCCTGATGCTGCTGATGCTGCTGATGCTCCTGATGCTGCTGATGCTCCTGGTGCTCCTGATGCTGCTGATGCTGCTGATGCTCCTGGTGCTCCTGATGCTCCTGATGCTGCTGATGCTCCTGGTGCTCCTGATGCTCCTGATGCTCCTGATGCTCCTGATGCTGCTGATCATCCTGATGCTGCTGATGCTCCTGATGCTCCTGATGCTCCTGATGCTGCTGATGCTCCTGATGCTCCTGATGCTCCTGATGCTGCTGATGCTGCTGATGCTGCTGATGCTGCTGATGCTGCTGATGCTTCTGATGCTCCTGATGCTCCTGATGCTGCTGATGCTGCTGATGCTGCTGATGCTCCTGATGCTCCTGATGCTCCTGATGCTCCTGATGCTGCTGATGCTCCTGATGCTTCGGATGCTCCTGATGTTCCTGATGCTGCTGATGCTGCTGATGCTGCTGATGCTCCTGATGCTCCTGATGCTGCTGATGCTCCTGATGCTTCTGATGCTCCTGATGCTCCTGATGCTGCTGATGCTGCTGATGCTGCTGATGCTTCTGATGCTCCTGATGCTCCTGATGCTGCTGATGCTGCTGATGCTGCTGATGCTCCTGATGCTCCTGATGCTCCTGATGCTCCTGATGCTGCTGATGCTGCTGATGCTGCTGATGCTCCTGATGCTCCTGATGCTTCTGATGCTCCTGATGCTCCTGATGCTGCTGATGCTGCTGATGCTCCTGATGCTCCTGATGCTGCTGATGCTCCTGATGCTCCTGATGCTGCTGATGCTCCTGATGCTCCTGATGCTCCTGATGCTGCTGATGCTGCTGATGCTCCTGATGCTCCTGATGCTGCTGATGCTCCTGATGCTCCTGATGCTGCTGATGCTCCTGATGCTGCTGATGCTGCTGATGCTCCTGATGCTCCTGATGCTGCTGATGCTCCTGATGCTCCTGATGCTCCTGATGCTCCTGATGTTGCTGATGCTCCTGATGCTCCTGATGCTCCTGATGCTGCTGATGCTGCTGATGCTCCTGATGCTGCTGATGCTCCTGATGCTCCTGATGCTGCTGATGCTCCTGATGCTCCTGATGTTGCTGATGCTCCTGATGCTCCTGATGCTCCTGATGCTGCTGATGTTGCTGATGCTCCTGATGCTCCTGATGCTCCTGATGCTGCTGATGCTCCTGATGTTGCTGATGCTCCTGATGCTCCTGATGCTCCTGATGCTGCTGATGTTGCTGATGCTCCTGATGCTCCTGATGCTCCTGATGCTGCTGATGCTCCTGATGCTCCTGATGCTCCTGATGCTCCTGATGCTCCTGATGCTCCTGATGCTGTTGAATGAATGAATAGGTTTATTTGGTTGTCCATTACGAGAGTATTATATATAGACATACACACATACATATGCAGATATACATATACAGATACATATACAGATATACACATAAATATACATATATATATATATATATATACACACACAGAATATAGTAACTTACATTTACCAAAAAGGATTGGGCTGAAGCAACTTGCTTATATCAGCCCACCCTGTTCTCCTCCAGGAGTGTTCTAAAAGGGCCAACAGTGGAAGGTTCTCCCTGAGGGATCTTCTCATGGTTCCTATGCAGAGAGTCCTGAAGTACCCCCTCCTACTGCAGGTCAGCCAATCACCTCTCTGTCCCGGCCCCAGCCAATCACCTCTCTGTCCCGGCCCCAGCCAATCACCTCTCTGTCCCGGCCCCAGCCAATCACCTCTCTGTCCCGGCCCCAGCCAATCATCTCCCAATGTTCCCCTTTTAAACTCACAACACACTCACTGGGTGTCTCTGTGTGTGTTTGTGTGTGTGTGTGTTTATGTGTAACAGGAACTTTTGAAACACACTACCAACGCCACAGAGAAGGATAATCTGAGAACAGCACTGGACGCAATGAGGGTGAGACAACAACCCTAACACAACCCTAACACAACCCTAACACAACCCTAACACAACACTAACACAACCCTAACACAACCCTAACACAACCCTAACACAACCCTAACACAACCCTAACACAACCTAACACAATCCTAACACAACCCTAACACAACCCTAACACAACCCTAACACAACCCTAACACAACCCTAACACAATCCTAACACAACCCTAACACAACCCTAACACAATCCTAACACAACCCTAACACAACCCTAACACAACCCTAACACAATCCTAACACAACCCTAACACAACCCTAACACAACCCTAACACAACCTAACACAATCCTAACACAACCCTAACACAACCCTAACACAACCCTAACACAACCCTAACACAACCCTAACACAACCCTAACTCTAACCAGAGCAGGTGATCATGGTGTTCATGCTGTAGTAACCAGGTGTGTCTACATGTGTGTGTTTACATGTGTGTGTCTACATGTGTGTGTCTACGTGTGTGTGTCTACGTGTGTGTGTCTACGTGTGTTAGGATTTGGCTCAGTGTGTGAACGAGGTGAAGAGAGATAATGAGATCATCAGACAAATCACTGCCTTCCAGCTTTCTATAGAAAACATGGTAAGAAACTCACTGAGATGATACTGCAGAACATGAGAAACACTGAGATGTTACTGCAGAACATGAGAAACACTGAGATGTTACTGCAGAACATGAGAAACACTGAGATGTTACTGCAGAACATGAGAAACACTGAGATGTTACTGCAGAACATGAGAAACACTGAGATGTTACTGCAGAACATGAGAAACACTGAGATGATACTGCAGAACATGAGAAACACTGAGATGATACTGCAGAACATGAGAAACACTGAGATGTTACTGCAGAACATGAGAAACACTGAGATGTTACTGCAGAACATGAGAAACACTGAGATGATAGTGCAGAACATGAGAAACACTGAGATGTTACTGCAGAACATGAGAAACACTGAGATGTTACTGCAGAACATGAGAAACACTGAGATGTTACTGCAGAACATGAGAAACACTGAGATGTTACTGCAGAACATGAGAAACACTGAGATGTTACTGCAGAACATGAGAAACACTGAGATGTTACTGCAGAATATGAGAAACACTGAGATGTTACTGCAGAACATGAGAAACACTGAGATGTTACTGCAGAACATGAGAAACACTGAGATGATACTGCAGAATATGAGAAACACTGAGATGTTACTGCAGAACATGAGAAACACTGAGATGTTACTGCAGAACATGAGAAACACTGAGATGTTACTGCAGAACATGAGAAACACTGAGATGATACTGCAGAACATGAGAAACACTGAGATGATACTGCAGAACATGAGAAACACTGAGATGATACTGCAGAACATGAGAAACACTGAGATGTTACTGCAGAACATGAGAAACACTGAGATGATAGTGCAGAACATGAGAAACACTGAGATGTTACTGCAGAACATGAGAAACACTGAGATGTTACTGCAGAACATGAGAAACACTGAGATGTTACTGCAGACACTTGAGAACATTTTCACTGAATTACTAAACATTAATTGTAGACTAAACATGTCCTCCTACCCTCCTGCCCCCTGCCCTTCTGCCCCCTACCCTCCTGCCCCCTGCCCCCCTACCCTCCTGCCCCCTACCCTTCTGCCCCCTGCCCCCCTGCCCCCTACCCTCCTGCCCCCTGCCCCCCTACACTCCTGCCCCCTACCCTCCTGCCCCCTACCCTCCTGCCCCCTACCCTTCTGCCCCCTACCCTCCTGCTTCCTGCCCCCCTGCCCCCCTGCCCTCCTGCCCCCTCTCCAGACACAGTCCCTGGCTCTGTACGGGAGACCCAAGATTGATGGAGAGCTGAAGATCTGCACACCAGAGAAGAAGTCCAAGCAGGACAGGTGAGTGTGGGTCTGGAGAGACATACAGGTGTGTGTGTGTGTGTGTGTGTTCAGACTGTGTGTGATACTGTGTGTGATATAGGCCTGTCAAAACTGCTCAAAAATGACGTTCGAATATTCGAATATTCCCCACACATGTATTCGAATATATTCAAATATATTTGAGTTTCCCGGTTGCGCATTAGGCACGTCAATAACAGGACAAATTAATACAACGCGACATAACTACTTGTATAGGTAATATACAGGTATGTACGTTAATTTAACAACATATTACCTCCACAAAAATAAGTAGATTAACTAATTGCCAAGACCGCAGACCTTGGCCTCTCGCTCGCTCACACACACACACACACACACACACACACAATACAAACAGTCTTGCCTGCTGCCGCTGTTTTTTTGTCATTTTTTCTTTACATTCGAATATCCATTTTCATATTCGAAATTCGTTTTTTAAACACTATTCGAATATATATTCGATTATAGAATATTAGTTGACAGCCCTAGTCTGGAGAGACATACAGGTGTGTGTGTTCAGACAGGTGTGTGTTCACAAAGCCTTCCCATGAGTAAGAAAGTGTGTGTGTGTGTGTTCAGGTACGTGTTCCTGTTTGACAAGGCCATGCTGGTGTGTAAGAGGAGGAGTGGAGACACCATGGATCTGAAGGAGCTGGTGGAGCTGAAGAACTACCAGATCAGAGACCATCCAGGGAGGGAAGGAGACAACAAGAAGGTACCTGGAGGTCTGCCTCTCTCTGCCTCTCTCTACCTCATTCTCTACCTCTCTCAACCTCTCTGCCTCTCTCTAACTCTCTCTACCTCATTCTCTACCTCTCTCAACCTCTCTGCCTCTCTCTAACTCTCTCTACCTCATTCTCTACCTCTCTCAACCTCTCTGCCTCTCTCTAACTCTCTCTACCTCATTCTCTACCTCTCTCTATCTACATCTCTCTATCTACCTCTCTCTACCTCTCTAACTCTCTCTCTAACTCTCTCTACCTCTCTCTACCTCTCTCTATATACCTCTCTCTACCTCTCTGCCTCTCTCTACCTCTCTGCCTCTCTCTACCTCTCTACCTCTCTCTACCTCTCTAACTCTCTCTGCCTCTCTTTACCTCTCTCTACCTCTCTCTATCTACCCCTCTCTACCTCTCTGCCTCTCTGCCTCTCTCTACCTCTCTGCCTCTCTCTACCTCTCTGCCTCTATCTACCTCTCTCTACCTCTCTAACTCTCTCTGCCTCTCTTTACCTCTCTCTACCTCTCTCTATCTACCTCTCTCTGCCTCTCACTACCTCTCTGCCTCTCTCTGCTTCTCTTTACCTCTCTCTACCTCATTCTCTACCTCTCTCTATCTACCTCTCTCTACCTCTCTGCCTCTCTCTGCCTCTCTCTACCTCTCTGCCTCTCTCTACCTCATTCTCTACCTCTCTCTATCTACCTCTCTCTACCTCTCTTTACCTCTCTAACTCTCTCTGCCTCTCTTTACCTCTCTCTACCTCTCTCTATCTACCTCTCTCTACCTCTCTGCCTCTCTCTACCGCTCTCTACCTCTCTGCCTCTCTCTAACTCTCTCTACCTCTCTCTGCTTCTCTTTACCTCTCTCTACCTCATTCTCTACCTCTCTCTATCTACCTCTTTCTACCTCTCTGCCTCTCTCTACCTCTCTCTATCTCTTTCACGCTCTCTCTCTCTCTCCCTCGCTATCTCTGTATATCTCCTCTCTGTCTTCTATGTCTTACCTAGTCTATTTCTGTGTGTGTGTGTGTGTGTGTGTGTGTGTGTGCAGTGGTCTCATGAGTTCCTGCTGCTGGATGGTTCTACTCAGGGCTACGATCTGTTCTTCAAGACCAGAGACCTGAAGAACAAATGGATGGAGCAGTTTGAGATGGCCATGTAAGACACACACACACACACACACTCACACACACACACACTCACACAGTGACAGCAGTTTCAGATGGCCATGTAAGACACACACACACACACACACACACAGTCACACACACATCTCTCTAGCTTCACTTTCGAACCTCTGACCAATGACTGCCTCTGTTTGTTTCACTTCCTGGATTCTGACCAATGGGGTGTGTGCAGGTCCAACATGTGTCCAGAGAACTGCACAGCCAACAGCCATGACTTCCTGATGCACTGCTTTGAACACACCACTTCCTGTAAGGCCTGTGGGATGCTGCTCAGGTAAGACACACACACCATCACACACACACACACACACACACACCATCACACACACACACACCATCTCTCTCACACACACACCATCACACACACACACACCATCTCACACACACACACACCATCTCACACACACACACACACCATCTCTCACACACACACACACCATCTCACACACACACACCATCTCACAAACACACACACACCATCTCACACACACACACCATCTCACAAACACACACACACCATCTCACACACACACACCATCTCACAAACACACACACACCATCTCACACACACACACACACACACCATCTCACACAGTGGTGATTTCCAGCAATGCCAACATGACGTTGTGTCCTTGGGCAAGGCACTTCACCCTACTGTCCTCAGGGGGAATGTCCCTGTACTGTAAGTCACTCTGGATAAGAACGTGTGTGTGTGATGATGGTGTGTGTGTGTGTGATGTGTGTGTGTGTGTGTGATAATGTGTGTGTGTGATGGTGTGTGTGTGATGGTGTGTGTGTGTGTGTGATGATGTGTGTGTGTGTGTGTGATGATGTGTGTGTGTGTGTGTGTGTGATGATGTGTGTGTGTGTGTGATGATGTGTGTGATGATGTGTGTGTGTGTGTGTGTGATGGTGTGTGTGTGTGTGATGTGTGTGTGTGTGTGATGGTGTGTGTGTGTGATGGTGTGTGTGTGATGGTGTGTGTGTGTGTGTGTGTGTGTGTGTGTGATGATGTGTGTGTATGTGTGTGTGTGTGTGTGTGTGATGATGTGTGTGATGATGTGTGTGTGTGTGTGTGTGTGATGGTGTGTGTGTGTGTGATGGTGTGTGTGTGTGTGTGTGTGTGTGTAGGGGGATCTTCTTCCAGGGTTACCGCTGTGCTCTCTGTAAGATGGCCGCCCATAAGGAGTGTCTGGGGAGAGTTCCAGCCTGCGGAGGCCCCACAGGTTAGGAGCACTGTGGTGTGTGTAACAGTGTGTGTAACAGTGTGTGTAACAGTGTGTGTAACAGTGTGTGTGTAACAGTGTGTGTAACAGTGTGTGTAACAGTGTGTGTAACAGTGTGTGTGTAACAGTGTGTGTAACAGTGTGTGTGTAACAGTGTGTGTAACAGTGTGTGTAACAGTGTGTGTAACAGTGTGTGTGTAACAGTGTGTGTAACAGTGTGTGTAACAGTGTGTGTAACAGTGTGTGTGTAACAGTGTGTGTAACAGTGTGTGTAACAGTGTGTGTAACAGTGTGTGTAACAGTGTGTGTGTAACAGTGTGTGTAACAGTGTGTGTGTAACAGTGTGTGTGTAACAGTGTGTGTAACAGTGTGTGTAACAGTGTGTGTGTGTAACAGTGTGTGTGTAACAGTGTGTGAACCAGCGTGTGTAACAGTGTGTGTGTAACAGTGTGTGTGTAACAGTGTGTGCAACAGTGTGTGTAACAGTGTGTGTAACAGTGTGTGTGTAACAGTGTGTGCAACAGTGTATGTAACAGTGTGTGTGTAACAGTGTGTGTGTAACAGTGTGTGTGTAACAGTGTGTGAACCAGCGTGTGTAACAGTGTGTGTGTAACAGTGTGTGCGTGTACCAGTGTGTGTGTGTAACAGTGTGTGTAACAGTGTGTGTTGTGTGTTTCAGATCATTCAGGCACTTTGAGGAAGGTATGTCTGGTCTCTGTTTTTGGCAGGGTCACACCACAGCACTGTATATTAGGAGCACTATTTAGTAAGTATTTTCAACAATAGAGTAAAAATGTACTCCCCCACCCTCTCCCCTTTCTCCCCCACCCTCTCCCCTTTCTCCCCCTCTCTCTCCTCTCCACCTCTCCCAGAAAAACCAAAAGGCTCCTCTCAGGCCTGGTCCAGGTAAAGTTCCACACAGAACCACACCTACAGAACCACACACACACAGAACCACACCTACAGAATCACACACAGAACCACACACACAGAACCACACCTACAGAACCACACACACAGAACCACACCTACAGAACCACACACACAGAACCACACCCACAGAACCACACACACACACACACAGAACCCCATATAAGGGGTTAATAATAAGGCCCTCTACCCCCTCAGGTCTTCCTAAAATGGAAGCATGTCAGGGGTACTATGGCTTGCCCCCGCCCCCTGTGGCTTTCGGCCAACCACTGCCTCTCTACGTTGGTGATGTCATAGAGCTGACACGTGCTGAAGTGGACCTCCAGTGGTGGGAGGTACACACACACACACACCACACACACCACACACACACACACCACACACACACCACACACACCACACACACCACACACACCACACACACACACACCACACACACACCACACACACACCACACCACACACACACACACCACACCACACACACACCACACCACACACACACCACACACACACACCACACGCACACACACACCTCGAAGACAACAAACAAGCTGCTGGCTCAGAGAGGGAGGAGCTTGAGTCTGGAGCTGCTGTGTGATTGGTCTGTTTTCCCTGTGTCACTCAGGGAAGGAACATGACGATTGGTCAGGTTGGATGGTTCCCCTGCAATAAAGTCAAACCCTTCGTACCTGTAAGTATGCAGGTATGCATGTGAGTGAGTCTGTGAGTGTGTGTGTGTGTGTGTGTGTGCTTGTGAGTGTGTAAGTTTGTGAATGTGTGTGTGTGTGTGTGTGTTAGTGTTTCTGACCTCTGACCTTGTCTTCTCAGAAATCCGCACCTGACCTGACTTGCTTCACATGGTATGTACACACACACACACCTATATACACATACACACACCTATACACACACACACACCTATACACACATACACACACCTATACACACACACACACCTATACACACATACACACACCTATACACACACACACACACCTATACACACACACACACCTATACACACATACACACACCTATACACACACACACACACCTATACACACATAAACACATCTATACACACATACACACACACCTATCTACATACTCCTTCTGACATATTCACGTGTGTGTGGTGTGTGTGTGGTGTGTGTGGTGTGTGTGGTGTGTGTGTGTGTGTGTGGTGTGTGTGTGTGGTGTGTGTGTGTGTGGTGTGTGTGTGTGGTGTGTGTGTGTGTGGTGTGTGTGTGTGTGTGTGCTGCAGGTATGCAGGTGGGATGGATCGCTCTGCAGCCAAGTCTCTGCTGATGTCTCGATCTGATGGAACCTTCCTGGTTCGACTGAAGGAGGGGGGAGAGTTCGCTATCAGCATCAAGTACACACACACACACACACACACCACACACCACACACCACACACACACACACCACACACACACACCACACACACACACACCACACACACACACACACACACCACACACACACACACACCACACACACACACCACACACACACCACACACACCACACACACACCACAAACACACACACACCACACACACACCACACACCACACACACACCACACACACACACACCACACACACACCACACACACACCACACACACACCACACACACCACACACACACCACAAACACACACACACCACACACACACCACACACCACACACACACCACACACCACACACACACACCACACACACACACCACACACACACACCACACACACACACCACACACACACACACCACACACACACACCACACACACACACACCACACACACACCACACACACACCACACACACACCACACACCACACACCACACACACCACACACACACACACACCACACACACACACCACACACACACACACCACACACCACACACACACCACACACACCACACACCACACACACCACACACACACACACACCACACACACACACCACACACACACACCACACACCACACACCACACACACACCACACACACCACACACCACACACACCACACACCACACACCACACACACACACACACACTTAGACACCTTTTCTCTCCCTCCACGCAGGTTCAACATGGACATTAGACACATCCGCATCACTTCCTGTGAAGGGCTCTATCGCATCAATGACAAGAAGGCCTTCAAAGGTTTGATAGTAAGTTAGTCCACCAGCCCACGTGTGTGTGTGTGTGTGTTCTGACCTGCTGTGTGTGTGTGTTCTGACCTGCTGTGTGTGTGTGTGTGTGTGTTCTGACCTGCTGTGTGTGTGTGTGTGTTCTGACCTGCTGTGTGTGTGTGTTCTGACCTGGTGTGTGTGTGTTCTGACCTGCTGTGTGTGTGTGTGTGTGTGTGTTCTGACCTGCTGTGTGTGTGTGTGTGTTCTGACCTGCTGTGTGTGTGTGTGTGTGTGTTTTGACCTGCTGTGTGTGTGTGTTCTGACCTGCTGTGTGTGTGTGTGTGTTCTGACCTGCTGTGTGTGTGTGTGTGTTCTGACCTGCTGTGTGTGTGTGTTCTGACCTGCTGTGTGTGTGTGTTCTGACCTGCTGTGTGTGTGTGTGTTCTGACCTGCTGTGTGTGTGTGTGTTCTGACCTGCTGTGTGTGTGTTCTGACCTGCTGTGTGTGTGTGTGTGTGTGTTCTGACCTGCGGTGTGTGTGTGTGTTCTGACCTGCTGTGTGTGTGTGTGTTCTGACCTGCTGTGTGTGTGTGTGTTCTGACCTGCTGTGTGTGTGTGTGTGTTCTGACCTGCTGTGTGTGTGTGTGTGTTCTGACCTGCTGTGTGTGTGTTCTGACCTGCTGTGTGTGTTCTGACCTGCTGTGTGTGTGTGTGTGTTCTGACCTGCTGTGTGTGTGTGTGTGTGTGTGTTCTGACCTGCTGTGTGTGTGTGTTCTGACCTGCTGTGTGTGTGTGTGTTCTGACCTGCTGTGTGTGTGTGTGTGTGTTCTGACCTGCTGTGTGTGTGTTCTGACCTGCTGTGTGTGTGTTCTGACCTGCTGTGTGTGTGTTCTGACCTGCTGTGTGTGTGTGTGTGTGTGTTCTGACCTGCTGTGTGTGTGTGTGTGTTCTGACCTGCTGTGTGTGTGTTCTGACCTGCTGTGTGTGTGTTCTGACCTGCTGTGTGTGTGTGTGTGTGTGTTCTGACCTGCTGTGTGTGTGTGTGTGTTCTGACCTGCTGTGTGTGTGTGTGTTCTGACCTGCTGTGTGTGTGTTCTGACCTGCTGTGTGTGTGTGTGTGTGTGTTCTGACCTGCTGTGTGTGTGTGTGTTCTGACCTGCTGTGTGTGTGTGTGTTCTGACCTGCTGTGTGTGTGTGTTCTGACCTGCTGTGTGTGTGTGTGTTCTGACCTGCTGTGTGTGTGTGTGTGTTCTGACCTGCTGTGTGTGTGTGTGTGTTCTGACCTGCTGTGTGTGTGTGTGTGTTCTGACCTGCTGTGTGTGTGTGTTCTGACCTGGTGTGTGTGTGTTCTGACCTGCTGTGTGTGTGTGTGTGTGTGTGTGTGTGTGTTCTGACCTGCTGTGTGTGTGTGTGTGTGTTCTGACCTGCTGTGTGTGTGTGTGTGTGTGTTTTGACCTGCTGTGTGTGTGTGTTCTGACCTGCTGTGTGTGTGTGTGTGTTCTGACCTGCTGTGTGTGTGTGTGTGTTCTGACCTGCTGTGTGTGTGTGTGTTCTGACCTGCTGTGTGTGTGTGTGTTCTGACCTGCTGTGTGTGTGTTCTGACCTGCTGTGTGTGTGTGTGTGTGTGTTCTGACCTGCGGTGTGTGTGTGTGTTCTGACCTGCTGTGTGTGTGTGTGTTCTGACCTGCTGTGTGTGTGTGTTCTGACCTGCTGTGTGTGTGTGTGTTCTGACCTGCTGTGTGTGTGTGTGTGTTCTGACCTGCTGTGTGTGTGTGTGTGTTCTGACCTGCTGTGTGTGTGTTCTGACCTACTGTGTGTGTTCTGACCTGCTGTGTGTGTGTGTGTGTTCTGACCTGCTGTGTGTGTGTGTGTGTGTGTTCTGACCTGCTGTGTGTGTGTGTTCTGACCTGCTGTGTGTGTGTGTGTTCTGACCTGCTGTGTGTGTGTTCTGACCTGCTGTGTGTGTGTTCTGACCTGCTGTGTGTGTGTGTGTGTGTGTTCTGACCTGCTGTGTGTGTGTGTGTTCTGACCTGCTGTGTGTGTGTTCTGACCTGCTGTGTGTGTGTGTGTTCTGACCTGCTGTGTGTGTGTTCTGACCTGCTGTGTGTGTGTGTGTTCTGACCTGCTGTGTGTGTGTTCTGACCTGCTGTGTGTGTGTGTGTGTGTGTTCTGACCTGCTGTGTGTGTGTGTGTTCTGACCTGCTGTGTGTGTGTTCTGACCTGCTGTGTGTGTGTGTGTGTGTGTTCTGACCTGCTGTGTGTGTGTGTGTTCTGACCTGCTGTGTGTGTGTGTGTTCTGACCTGCTGTGTGTGTGTGTTCTGACCTGCTGTGTGTGTGTGTGTTCTGACCTGCTGTGTGTGTGTGTGTGTTCTGACCTGCTGTGTGTGTGTGTGTGTTCTGACCTGCTGTGTGTGTGTGTGTAAACAGGAGCTGGTCCAGTTCTACCAGCAGAACTCTTTGAAGGAGTATTTCAAGGACGTGGACACGACCTTGCAGACACCTTACAAACAGGCTGAGCACCAGGCTGAGCACCAGGCTGAGCACCAGGCTGAGCACCAGGCTGACCACCAGGCAGCTACATCCACACCCCCACAAGGTCCTCTCACACCTTCATAGTGCTCCCTACAGCAGTGTGGGTCCTGCAGATGTGAGGTACTAGTGTGTGTGTGTGTGTGTGTTCAGGGGGCAGTGGGAGGTTCCAGAGCGTGGCCAGGGCCAGGTATGACTTCTCAGCGAGGGACAGGACAGAGTTGTCTCTGAGAGAGGGGGACACCATCAAGATCCTGTCCAGGAAAAACCCCTCCTGGTGGAAAGGAGAGGTGTACGGACGGGTGGGCACACACACACACACTCTGTACACACACACTCTGTACACACACACACACACACTCTGTACACACACACTCTGTACACACACACACTGTACACACACACTCTGTACACACACACTCTGTACACACACACACACACACTCTGTACACACACACTCTGTACACACACACTCTGTACACACACACTCTGTACACACACACTCTGTACACACACACACACACTCTGTACACACACACTCTGTACACACACACTCTGTACACACACACACTGTACACACACACTCTGTACACACACACACACTCTGTACACACACACTCTGTACACACACACACACACACTCTGTACACACACACTCTGTACACACTCCCTGTACACACTCCCTGTACTGACTGTATGTGCCTATAGGTGGGTCTGTTCCCTGCTAACTACGTAGACGAGGACTACTCAGAGTACTGCTGACCTGTCCACTGACCAGGGAATCATGTGACCTGTCCACTGACCAGGGAATCATGTGACCTGTCCACTGACCAGGGAATCATGTGACCTGTCCACTGACCAGGGAATCATGTGACCTGTCCACTGTACCAGGGAATCATGTGACCTGTCCACTGACCAGGGAATCATGTGACCTGTCCACTGTACCAGGGAATCATGTGACCTGTCCACTGTACCAGGGAATCATGTGACCTGTCCACTGTACCAGGGAATCATGTGATCATGTGATCTGTTAACAAGCCCACCATCCCATGAAGAAGAAGTTTGGGAATCTGTCACATTTCAATTGTCTTTTCAGAAACAGATTCTAATGCATTATACTTCCCCTGTTACATACATAAAGTCTATGTATCATATAAAGTATATTTGACTGAATATATGATATAATATTATTGTTATATTATTGTATATTATGTTACATTATACTAACATTATAGTTTATATTTTAGTAAATGTGTGATGGACACACCCTGCTTACAGCTGGGGACATCATACTGGACATGTTTATAAATATCTGCTTTTATTTCCAAAACAATATCAAAACAAAACACATTTGTAGACATCAAACTCCTCTTATCTGCCTGAAGGCTGTGATCTGGACAGACCCTCTAACACACAGGTCTGTGTGTGTGTGGTGTGTGTGTGTGTGTGTGGTGTGTGGTGTGTGGTGTGTGTGTGTGTGTGTGGTGTGTGTGTGCTGCTCTGCCCTCTGCTGTTGGTCACTGGTAGTACAGCTCCAGGTTCATCCCATCATGGATCTCATCTGTAGGGCCAGAGTCAAGGATCACCACGGCAACAGAGCCAGCAGGGTCAGGGGTCACATGCAGCAGGGTCAGGGGTCACACGCAGCAGGGTCAGGGGTCACATGCAGCAGGGTCAGGGGTCACATGCAGCAGGGTCAGGGGTCACATGCAGCAGGGTCAGGGGTCAGCAGATTAAGGATACAGTCTCCAAGCGACACGTGGTCTTTGAAGATGGTGTACCTGCAGAGTTCAGGGGGACAGGGTTACACACACACACACACACACCCAGCCTGCAGCACGGATGAACACACACACACACACAGCCTGCAGCACTGATGAACACACACACACACACACCTACCCAGCCTGCAGCACTGATGAACACACACACACACACCCAGCCTGCAGCACTGATGAACACACACACACCCAGCCAGCCTGCAGCACTGATGAACACACACACACACACACCTACCCAGCCTGCAGCACTGATGAACACACACACACACACACCTACCCAGCCTGCAGCACTGATGAACACACACACACCCAGCCAGCCTGCAGCACTGATGAACACACACACACACACACCCAGCCTGCAGCACTGATGAACACACACACACACACCCAGCCTGCAGCACTGATGAACACACACACACACCCAGCCTGCAGCACTGACGAACACACACACACCCAGCCTGCAGCACTGACGAACACACACACACCCAGCCAGCCTGCAGCACTGATGAACACACACACACACACCCAGCCTGCAGCACTGATGAACACACACACACACACACACCCAGCCTGCAGCACTGATGAACACACACACACACACCCAGCCTGCAGCACTGATGAACACACACACACACACACACCCAGCCTGCAGCACTGATGAACACACACACACACACACACACACACCCAGCCTGCAGCACTGATGAACACACACACACACACACACCCAGCCTGCAGCACTGATGAACACACACACACACACACACACCCAGCCTGCAGCACTGATGAACACACACACACACACTCACCATTTCTTGAGGACGATCTTGTCCCATCTGGTTCCTGTCTGAGCAGCAATCAGCTTCTTCAGGTCACCGATGGTGTCTTCAGAACTGAGGGGGTTAAGGTCAAACACACACATGTACACACACATGTACACACACACACATGTACACACACACACACATGTACACACACACACACATGTACACACACACACACATGTACACACACACATATGTACACACACACTCATGTACACGCACACACACATGTACACGCACACACACGTGTACACACAGCAGAAGGATACTTGCACTTCACGCGGACCTTCTTCCCTAAGCGGTCGTTACACACCACCTCAATCATGTTCACTGCGGTCTGAAAACACAGAGGATCTCTCTTCATTTGAAAGTGAGAATATTTCATTTAATTAATTTTTAATTCCCTCTTTAACAATCTGCTAACATGATGCCAGCTCGTGCTCGTGTATCACACTTAAAAACACTTCACTTCAGTCATACAAACAAACAAACTCAAATAAACTAAAGATTTTACTGAAAATACGTCAAGATTTTACCTGAAACAGATTAATATCAGCTTTATATCTCTTATATCTCTTATATCTCTTATATTATCTTATATTATCTTATATCAGCTGAACTAAAGGAGCACAAGCCTTAATGCCGTAAAGTAGGAGACGCACAATGATGCGACAAAACGACGGATGATTGACAGGATAATACAGGGTTCTGATTGGTTTAACAAGTTAACTCAGGGTTCTGATTGGTCAGAATGGTCATCATGGGCGGAGCTTGGTCCCAAAAAGGTGAAGGTGTCGTGAACAGTACAGCAGTGTGGTAAACGGTGTTGCAGTGTCGTGAAGCCTCCTCTGCTGTGTGTTTCGCTGTTTTAGCGTTTCGCTGTTTTAGTGTTTCGCTGTTAAAATGTCAGATGAAGAGAATTTACCGTCCGGATGGGAGAAGAGGATGAGCCGCAGTTCAAGTATGGAAACACTGAAACTAAACTAACTAAACTGCAGCAGAGCAGGAGGGTTAGCTTAGCTTAGCTTGGCTGAATGGCTGCTCTGACTCTTCAGTTAAACCTTCTTTAACTAACCTGCTTTAACTGCTGAGGTTCATGAACCTTCAGTTTATACAGTTATGATCTGATACCAGGGATGCTTTAGTTTACTTAGTAAGGTGTTGAGGTGTGAGGAGCTGGATAAGAGCTGCAGAGCCTGGAGGGTGGAGGAGGAGCAGAGAGGAGCAGAGAGGAGGAGCAGGATGATGAGAAGGAGCAGGATGATGAGGAGCAGGATGATGAGCAGGTGGCTCAGAGGTTAGGGAATC
>CM059342.1:166293-170559 GCA_030340685.1 Protosalanx chinensis | reverse complement strand
AGATATTTTTACCCCAACTTACAGTACAAGGGGGAATTTGAACCCGCAACCTCTTGATCCGCAGTCAAGTGCTCTAACCACCGAGCCTTTCCGATCTTTCTTTACCCACCCCATCTTTCACTTTACCCCCCTCCAACCCCCTACCTTCCTCTCCTCTTTTTCCATCCCTCTCTCCCCTCCCTTATCACCCATCCCGGCCCCATACCTGCACCCCCACCTCTGAACCCTCTCACCCTTCCTCATCCTACCTTTTTTCCACCTCCCTCCTCATCCCCCTCTTCCCCCGTAACCCACAGAGTGAGCTGGCCGGTATGACTGGAATTTGCAATAACCCCCCCCCCCACCCCCACCCACACACACACACACCCCTCTCTTCCTCCTCCCTCCCCCCAAATCTATTTTAATAAGGACCCGGAGTGGAGTGAGCCAAGTTAAATCGTAAAGGTGGAGGTTGGAGGAGAGAGGAAGACCAGACCGTATAAGGAGCAACAGAAGGAAGAGGGAGAGAGATGGAGAGGTAGATGCAGGATTTAGCGTTTCGCAGCTTAGGCGTGCCTCTTTCCTCTCCCTCCCCTGGACCTCCGGCACACCCGGCGGTGTCTGTTCGGGATCGCTCTCTGGGTCGGTCCACACAGAGCACTGTCTGAAAGGGCCTTTACGGACAGAACGGGACGTGCCATGAGCTCGCCGCTGGGGGTTCTAAAAAGTCGCAGTGGCACACCAAAGAGGCACACGCACAGACACACAGATACACACAGACACACACAGACACACACAGACACACACAGAAACACACAGATACACACAGACACACACAGATACACACACAGACCCACAGATATACACACAGACATACACACAGACACACACAGACACACACACAGACACACACAGACACACACACAGACACACACACAGACACACACAGACACACACACAGACACACACAGACACACACAGATACACACAGACACACACAGACACACACAGATACACACAGACACACACAGATACACACACAGACCCACACAGACACACACAGACACACACAGACCCACAGATATACACACAGACACACACACAGACACACACAGACACACACACAGACACACACACAGACACACACACAGATACACACACAGATACACACACAGACACACACAGACACACACAGACCCACAGATATACACACAGACACACACACAGACACACACAGACACACACACAGACACACACAGACACACACACAGACACACACACAGACACACACACAGACACACACAGACACACACACAGACACACACACAGACACACACACACACACAGACACACACAGACCCACAGATATACACACAGACACACACACAGACACACACAGACACACACACAGACACACACACAGACACACACAGACACACACACAGACACACACAGACACACACAGACACACACACACACACAGACACACACACAGACACACACTCAGACACACATACCTGGCCGTGCTGTTCAGGGGAAGTTACCTTCACACCTACTCAAGTTAGTCGCAAGACAGTCACACTTGCATTGTTCACACTAAATCCTTCAGACAAAGATATGAATGAATCTTTGTGAATGTGTTTAGGTCACATGCTAACATTCACAGTCATACGCAAATACAGGTTCCACACACACACACACCCTCTGATAAACAAACACGCACAATAAGATTAGACTAATACAACATCCTGATTGACTGCACTTTTTACCGGAATTTAATCGTTGTTTATCTTCGACAATATAGCCAACCCAAACAAAACATAGCCCAGAGTGTGAAAGCTTAGCTCGCACACTGAAAATTCCATGGAACGTTCTAGAAGTTCTGATTTCTCCATAAGTCCTTCTGAGAAAAAGATTGCTTTAAAAGCCTCAGACAGGTTAATAAAGTTGTGTCCTTGGGCAAGGCACTTCACCCTATTTGCCTCAGGCGGGGAATGTCCCTGTACTTGCTGTAAGTCGCTCTGGATAAGAACGTCTGATAAAAACGACTAAATATAAATCCTGAATCATGTTGCACACAACTAGTTCAGGAAGACCCGAGATCGAGACGGAAAGAGACGACAAACCGGAGTGTGTCGAACAAAACTGGTTCTGAGATCAAAACAACAAACTGGGCTCTGACATCACTCCCACAAGCCCCTCTGTTCAGCTGGTTACCCAGAGTACATCTGTGCACCTGTGAGACTGGAGCAGTAAGGAAAGGGAGCAGATAGTTCGGTTGACACAAACCAGGTACGCACACACACAGCCCCTGTAATTACAGATCACAGCTGGATTCTGTTACCCAGATGGTACTTGGCTCATCTGAGATAGGGGAGCCCCATAAAGCTTCTTCCTCCTGATAAGAGAGAGAGAGAGAGGAAGAGAGAGGGAGAGAGAGAGAGCGGAAGAGAGAGAGAGGAAGAGAGAGGGAGGAAGAGAGAGGGAGGGAGAGGAAGCGGGAGACAGAGATAGAGAGGGAGAGAGTGAGAGACAGAGAAGGAGAGAGAGAGAGATGGAGGGAGAGAGAGAGAGAGAGGGAGAGAGACTTAAACACACCGATGCAAACACTCATTTTAATCCCCACTCAAACATACATTCACAATCCCCTTCAAATCTCAAACGGGCCAACCACCAGTCCACTATTCACCTTCGACCTCGGTAACCTCAAACAAATCCATCATCACAAACAGTCCACCCCCTACACACACCACACACACACACACACACCACACACACACCACACACACCAACCTCAACAACCCCAGCCAACACACTCCACTTGCAACCCTATACACGGCCGGCAGACTGCAGCTCTGTGTAAAACACTGTCCCTAGGGCATGTGTCCCAGGCTAAGGTTACACACACACACACACACACACCAGCCATGTTCTACACAAACATGTACACACTCCAAACAGGGTGCTTCCATGGGTTTGGGACGCTGCGTTAAACTGTTGCTGATCAGTGGCCGTCAGGGAAAGACGAGGACAAAAGACGAGAGGGTCTCTCTGAAAGAGTCGGGTTACTCTGTCTGTCTGCACCCCCAGGAGAGGGGGGAGGGAGGGGGGGAGAGAAGAGGAGAGGAGGAGAGCGGGGGGAGAAGAGGAGAGCAGGGGAGGGAAGGAAGAATGAAGAGGAGAAGGAGATGAGAGGATCTGGAGGTGTGGAGTCAGACAAACGACCCTAAGGTCAGGAAGGGGGGTGGGGGGAGGACGGAAGGGAGGGAGGGAACAGGTATTTGTAGCTCAGATTCTCTCTGGGGTCTGGAGGAAGGAGGGGAGGAAAAGGAGAGGAGGAAGGTGTGTGTGTGTGACACACTGCTCAGACTGCATGCTTTCAGTGAAGCGATGAGAGCCAAGCCATGCAGTAAATGTCAAAGTAAACACGCTGGTGTGTGTGTGTGTGTGTATGTGTGTGTGTGTAACCATGAAACACACACTCCCCCACCTTCTGTTCTTTCTCCCTCTTCATCCTCCTCCCTCGCTCTCTCCTCCCCCCCTCGCCCTCTCCCCCTCGCTCTCCTCCTTCTCTCCCTCCTTTGTGCTGGTGACAGCCAACATCATTCAACTTCTTCCTTGTAACTTTTTAACAGTCGCACTCTGTACAGGGGAGCTTAACTTTGGTGTGTGCGTGAGCGTGTGTGTGCGTGTGTGTGTGTGTGTGAGGTGAGCGTAAGAGAGACAGAGGCGTGAAGAGGAAAAGAGAGATACAGTCAGGTATGCCGGCGATTTACAAGTTGTACTAAATATAAGTTGACAAGTTTGACTTGCTGCTTTTTAGCGACGCCTGTGTGTCTTGGTGTCCTCGTGAAATATGTCTGTGATGCCAGCTATGCAACCTGAGGGACACACACACACACACACGTACACACACACCTTATCTGAATGCCTTCCTGTCACTTTGCAGAATGCGTTGGCAGTCCAAGTCACCGTCCAACGACACTCGTAACTAGGTGTGGTTCTCCTTCAAATTAATCTTCCTGACGATGTGTGTGTGTGTTCCACCAATCACCCAACAGCCAAATAACTCTCCTTCATCGTTCTCTCAGAAGGTGTGGAGTGGCACAGCCTCACCTGGGACAAAGGAAGCCACCACCATCGAGAACTAGAACCCTGAACCTAGATAATGTAACAGAGGGTTCTAGGACAGAACGTGGGTGTATAGAAAAGTGCAGATGCGGTCCTGGATGAAGAGGTGAGGAGGAGTTCAGAGGTCAGGGGAGGTCACTGCGCTGTGGGTGGATT